>AP025059.1:7464923-7538534 GCA_036186865.1 Eustoma russellianum | reverse complement strand
TCGTTTCGTCGGTATATCTTTTGTCGTTGCTATTTTTAAATTTTTGTTTTTTTATTTTCGGTCTGCGACATTTCTGTTTCGTCGCAGATTTTCGTCGGTATATCTTTTATCGTCGCTATTTTAAAATTTTTGATTTTTTTTTTTATATCAGGTCTACGACATTTTTGTCTGTCGCTGTTTCGTCGCAGATTTTTTTTGTTTCGTCGCAGGTTCGTCGCTATCATTTAAATTAATATTAAATATTAATTTAATATTAAATATTAAATATTTATAATTTATTAATAATATCAATGTATTATTAATTAAATAGTTTTTATTATTATTTAATTTTTATAATATATTTTATTTTGTATATTAAATCATTTGTACGGATATTATACAGAAATACGGTATTTGCGTATTGAAGTTCGTATAATTAAACAACACAAAAGAAATGGAATCTGTATAAATGTCAGATAAAATATAAAAGAACAAAGAATATGTCAATACAAGAAATGAAATAGTCTGTACGAAAAATCAAAAAATCAAATACTATGCAGAGGAAGATGGAGGGGGATCATGCGGAGAAGAGTGACCATCAGGAAGGCGAGGCTGAGGCTGCGAGGAGCTAGAAATGAAAGAGATGATGAGATGCGATAGCTGCGAGATTTTCTGGTTCGTCGCCTGCTGCACCTGCATCGTCTGCTGCTTCGCCTGCTGAAGCGCCTGTTGAACCGCCTGCTGGACCGACTGCTGCAGCGCCTGTTGGGTCTGAGTCTGCTGCGACCGCAGTGCCTGTACACTCTCCTCATGCTGCGCCCTGATGGTCTCCATCTCATGCTGCAGCGCCGCATGATCTGATTCCAGGCGCGAAATATCCTCTGGGGTCGCAGAAGGAGCGGAGGTGCTGGCCTCAGAGGAAGCACCTGGATGCAGAACTTCGGGAAAGAATCGCAGTGCTGCTGATCCAACCCCGTACACCTCCCTCTTCTTCTTGTTCTGAGGGCCGATGGTCCGAACCGCATCCCAATAAGCACGGTTCTTGTCGGCCTCTTCTCCCCTATGTGTGAGTAATCTGTTGTACCCTTCCTGAAATGAGAATAAGAATTGTTAAGGTTTAGGGTTTAGAAATAAAACAAACTAAGGAAAAAACAAATGATATCGTAGTCTACTTACACCGATGTCGCGGGCCTTCGCCGTGATCCAGTCCTCCGTCCCGTCGGAGGCTTTCTTCCGATGCGTCTTGTAGAAGAGATCGTAGGAGGCTGGCCACTCCTCCGTCTCCTTGTGCTGAAAGAATGAAATAAAATATGTTAGTGAAATCTAGAATTTTAAAAATTTCGGCATGACCTATTCGTTTATCGGAGGTATCCCGGCCTTAAAGGCCTCTCCCAAGTCAAATAAAAAATAAAAAGAAAAAGGCAAATGAACACATGTACTACTTAAATTAACCATATACGAATACCAAAAAACAACAACGCAACATAAGAAATCAATGAATATAAATAATCCACTTAAGTCAATGAATCTAAATAATCCACTTAAGTCAATGAATCTAAATAATCCAATGAAATCAATGAATCTAAATAATCCAATATTAAAATACTTACCATAGAACGCATCGTGGTGGCGTGGAAAACCGAACCACCTGAGTGTGTGGCAGGTGCTGGGCCCTGTAGATTGCCGATGTGCTGGTTCGCCGCGTTCCGAGCGCTGCGGGCTTGGGTAGCAGGGTCTGTCCACCCTTCTATCCACCCTGCCCAGGTGGCCTTGGATACGTAGGCAGGCCTGGCAGAAATGGGGTCACGCTCCCACTTGGTCTTGTGCGAGTTGACAAAGTCCCTATAGCGTTTGGCGGCCCTCTGCCGCCAGGCCTGCTCCACGTCGTGGGCGATGTCGGCTGTCCAGCTGTACGCCTTCTGCAATTATTATATGGAGGAAAAATAAAAATGTGGTTAGAAAAGTAATGATCGATTACGCACCAAAAAGTAAAATTTATCAAATTTGAATACCTGAAACTCATCCCAGTAGAACCTACGTGTCTGCGGGGTGACACGGGACCAGGCATATCCAGTTGGGTCCTGCCTCAGGTGGAAGGACCGAGTGATGCAACCGGAACTTTTGCCCGAGTCCGGTGCAAACCTGAAAGAGGTGAAGTTGTTAGGAAAAAATAACGCGTGAAATATATTTGAAAACGTGTTAAAAAAAATAAATCATTACTTACGTATGTGTATCATGTGACCAAGGGAGGGCACGACGCCCTGGTATGACACCCTCATCCGATGCCGCATCAGACGCCGGATGAGGTGCTGAACCGGTGGGTGTGGGTGGCGTTGTAGATCTGGGGGGTGCGGACCTATCGGCAGACCCTAAAAGGTCCGCGTCAGCAGCCAGAGCGGCGGTCGACACCGAACCAAGCAGCTCATGCTGAGAAAGGAACAGATTAAACTCTCTTGAGAGGGCATGTGTCGCTGGTGGGTAGGTGGATCGAGTAGGTAAACCCTCACTAGCCATCAGATCTGCAAGGGTAAAAAATTTAAAAGGCACATTCAACAAGTTTAGGGTTGGTTGGCCAGACAAATAAGATGTCCAAAAAATGACAAGTGTTTACATACATTTAATGCAAGATATTAATAATTATGAAAATTTCGGCATGACCTATTCGTTTATCGGAGGTTTTCCGGCCTTAATGGCCTCTCCAAAGACAAATCCAAATCCAACAACATGACATGATTAACCAAACTACATAATCAAACTTCATCATCAAATTATTACACTTCAAAGTATACATCACCAACATACTTGCTTCATATGTCGTCGGACATGGAAACCCAACCCCGCAACACCCAGACACCGCCGCCCACAGCCCACCAAAACCCACAGCCACCCCCGCCCACAGCCACCCCCGCCACAGCCCACCCCCCTTCCCCGCCAACAACCACCCCCGCCCATAGCCCAGCACTCGCCACAGCCACCCAACCCCGCAACACCAAGCCACCCCCGCCACAGCGCACCACCGCCCACAGCCACCCCGCCAACAACCACCCCCGCCCACAGCCCAGCACTCGCCACAGCCACCCAACCCCGCAACACCAAGCCACCCCCGCCACAGCCCAACCCTACCAACAACCATCCCCGCCCACAGCCCACCACTCTCCACAGCCACCGAACCTCGCAACACTAAGCCACCCCTAGCACAGCCCACCCCCACCCACAGCCAACCCCCTGCCAACAACCACCCCCGCCCACAGCCACCCCTGGCAACAAACCCCCCCACAGCCACCCCCCACCAACAACCCCCGCCAACAGCCAACCCCTGCCCATAGCTAACCCCCCCGCCCTTAGCCACTCCCTCTTACAACCCACCACCAACACCCACAACAAACAATTCAATCTATAACTAATTAAAATCATTAAAAACAAAATAGGAAGAAAAACTAACCGGGAAAGGAGGTCACCAGAGAACTTGACGGCAGCTGTGCAGAATTTCGCGGGGGAGGGAGATTTTGCCAGGGGAGGGAGGGAGATTTTGCCGGGGTGGGGGGGGGGGGAGAATTCGCGGGGGAGGGAAATGGGGAAGAAGAAAGGGGATTTCAGTTTTAAGTACAAAATTTTGCGACGAAATAGTGACAGGAGTTTGTCGCTGTTTATTGTGCCGTCGCTATTCCTTCTGTCGTCGTTATTTCAAATTTGCGACGACACTTGTCGTCGGTAAATTGCGGCGTTCTTCAATATTGAAAAAAAATAATACAAAATATAAAGTACTTACAGACACATATTATGTATATACATGTGCATAAGTACATCAATACATACACACTTTCACATAAAGAGGTACATAAAAATTTTGACTAACGTCAATCTTCATTGCCATCCGCATCCTCATACGCATCTTCATTTTTATCTTCATCTACATGCTCGTCGTCCTCTTCATCCTCGTATTCGTCTTCGTCTACATCTTCAATATTGTCAGCCGGTTGTATGTTGAGATGAATTTCGATGAAACCACCATTGAGGTCATTTAGAGGGAGATTGTGCAGTTCAACATGTGTCGTATCCACAACGCGCGGGTTTTCTTCTTGAAATGCGGCATCCATGCCATCTGAACCTGGATGGATACTGACATCAAACTTGCTCGATTTCACTTTGCACACGGCTCGCCAGTCTATTGAGCTCGCATTCATCCTCGTCGTCGGATACGATAGATAGTACACCTGGGACGCTTGACTAGCCAAAACGAATGGATCGTACTTTCCGTACCGTCGCCCTTGGTGTATGTCTACCAACTTATATCGGTCGTGAACCTTTGTGCCAGCGCGATAACCTTCCCGAGTTGGATCGTACCATTCGCATTTGAATAGCACCACCCGCTTTATAGGCAATGCGGGATATAAGAGCTCAATGATGTTAGTAAGGTAGCCGTAGAAGTCATCCTCGTCCAGGCTATTGTCATACCGCTTGACACACACTCCGCTGTTCTCCGACGATTTTCGACTGGCATGGGAGACTGTGTGGAATCTATAACCATTCACAAAACACATGTCGTCGCGTGTGACTCTACTCAATGGACCCTCGGCTACTGGTGTCATAATGTAACCGTACTCTTCATCAGCCAGATGACCTTTGCTCGCCTGTAAAACGACAAGTAAGTATACATCAGCGGGGTAATAAATGAGTATCACATGACGTACACATAACCAGCAAATATGTAAACTTACATGCCACCTGAACCAATCAGCAAACTTGGCATCTAACTCATTGTTTATTGCATCGCTCGATATACCCGGTGAACGTCCTTGCAATAAATCAACGAACAAGCTGAAGAAAATTACGAATGAGTACCATGTATACCTTTGTAATATAATGGATATAGTAGCGCAAGGTATTTACAAATTAAAATTGGATATCGTTTATACCTCTGGAAACGGTCAACTTGACGGCAGTTGCGCAGAACATAAGAATGAGCAATCTTCAGATCGATGTCCCCCAATATCATTTCCTTTCCTTATTCGTGAAACCTGATCGGATGTGTGAATATCGGGAGGACACCGGATCTGGAAATACCGTTGTCGTTCTGGAGAACATCTCTGCACCTCGACGGGACATCTGGCTGGAAGTAATGAGACACGAAGGTCGAGGCTTCCTTCATCAGGTAGGCATTGCACATCGAGGCCTCGACTTTGGCCTTGTTCCTGATGTTCAGCTTCAAATGTCTGAGATATCAGTTCATATAGTGAATACTCCAACGTCACATGATGAAACAAATTGGTAAGCATGCTCGCGCTTAGACACATAAGAACGTCACGTAATAAATAATAGCGCCTCTCGAACGGATACATCCACCTGTACTGAACATGACCACCAACGCGTGCCTTGTATGGTAGATGAACTGGAAGGTGTTCCATTGAATGAAAGAAGGCCGGAGGGAATACAGTTTCCAGCTTACATAAGATCACTGGGATTTCGCCCTTCAGTCTTGACATATCATCCACCCTGAGTCTCGTGGATGTAAGACATCTGAAGAACAAACTCATCTTGGTAAGTGCTTCCCATACGTTGGTTGGAAGCAGCTCGCGGAATACAATGGGCATCAACCGTTGCATGAACACGTGACATTCGTGGCTCTGCATCCCGTGCAAACCGCGTTTATTCACGTCGATGTTCTTCGACAGGTTCGAAACATGGCCGTCAGGAAATCTAGCCGTCCCTAGCCATGATAACAACGCACTGACCTGCTCCGCAGTCACCGTGTACAAGGACTTCGGCATGTAGGATGTGCCAACGGGATGCAGCTCTGGTCGCATTTTGTGGTCGCGCATATCAAGTCGTGCCTTCAAATTGTCTTTCGTTTTTCCAGGCACATTCAGCACTGTATTGAAGATGTTGTCAAACACGTTCTTCTCAATGTGCATGACATCCAGGTTGTGTCGGATCATATTGCTTTTCCAGTACGGAAGCTCCCAGAATATGCTTCTCTTCTTCCACCCGATACAGTCACGGGCCAGGTCTACGTTGTGGCTGCCGTCGGGATCATCAGCGACCCCCACGAATCCACAACTGTCTATCTCCTCCAACACCTCCGCACCCGTGAGAAGCTCGGGCTTCGTTTCCTTATCGACGATGCCAGGCATAAACACCGTCACGTTCTTTCTATACAAATGACGTCTGGGCAGGAACTTCCTATGGCTGTCGAACCAGCAAATCTTACGTCCATGTTTCAAGGGCATCGTCTTCACTTGCTTCATGCAGTAAGGGCAAGCGTATTTCCCTGCTGTACTCCACCCCGACAACATAGAATAAGCCAGAAAGTCGCTGATCGTCCACATCAGTGCAACGCGGAGCTGGAAGTTTTGTTTGGTGGATACATCGAACGTCTCCACGCCAAACTCCCACAACCACTTCAGCTCCTGTATCAATGGCTACAAGTATAGGTCGATCTTCTGTTTCGGATTCCTAGGCCCCGGTGCGATCATAGTCAAGAACATGTACGGCTTCTTCATGCACATCCAAGGTGGTAGATTGTACGGCATCACGATGACAGGCCACGACGAATACTGCTCTCCCGACTATCCGAACGGGTTGAACCCGTCGGTGCATAACCCCAACCTAACGTTCCTTGTCTCTGACGAAAAACCCGGATGTGTCGCATCGAACGTCCTCTAAGCTTCGTCGTCAGATGGATGGCACATCTCACCGTCTTTTGTGTAGTGCTCTGCATGCCACCTCATCTGGCTAGATGTGGCACCGGATGCGTAGAGCCTCTGCAGTCTAAGGACGAGAGGTAAATAGTAGAATTGCTTTCTTGGCACGTTCCGGTTTCTGTTGTTCGTTCTCCACCTGCGTGTCCCACAGACCCTGCACTTGTCTTTATCCTAGTTGATGCCCAAGTATATGATGCACCCCTCCGAACAACAATCGATCTTCTGAACCGGCAGTCCCAACGCCTGCAGCTGTTTCTTCGTCGAATAAAAACTATCAACCATCGTGTTCCCTTCGGGAAGAGATTCCCTCATCAGCTGACACATCCCATCGTACAATCTATCCGTCATGCGGTGCCCCGTCTTCATGCTCGTCGTCTGACCGATCATGGACATCTGTGTGTGACTACCACAACTGGGATACGGCGGCGTGTTGGCGGCGTTCAGCATCTCAAAAAACTGTCTCGCCTGAGGGTTTGGATCTTCCTCCACGAATATATGCGGCTGTTCATCCGGATCCTGTGCATGTTTGTACCCGACATGAGACTGTAAGTACTGCTCTCCCGTAAATGCACCGGCGGCTGCGTCTTGCACCATCTGCACGTACGGGTTCTGAGATCCCTCGCCTATTTCTTCGACATCAACCTGACCGGGTCCCCCTTCGATGTGAACAGTTGCAGATGTAGACGCTCCCTCATATTCCCCGTGGCAGTACCATGTATGGTAATTGTGCACGAAACCTTGTTTCAATAAGTGAACCCTCATGTCACCCGGATGCATATATTTACGGTTCTTGCATTTCTTATACGGACATCTAATCTGCGTTCCACTTTCATTACTCGTTGCAAAATCCACAAATTCTTCGAGACCTTCAACAAATCTAAAACTCCACTCTCCGTTGTTTACTCTCTCGTACATCCACTTTCTATCGCTCCTCTTCGGATCCATTTTCTCGCTATACCTTCAAAATAACAGCAGCTATCTTTTCTCGGTGTGGAAAACCTCAAAATCCCACACAATAAGATATCTTCCTTCTATATTTTTGTTGAAAAGTGATGATTTATGTGTTTGAAATGGGGAAGAATGGGAGAAGAGTGGAAGAAGAAAGCTGCGTTTTATGGTTCTTAGCCTACAATATTACCGACGTCCTAGCGACGGCCAAGAAACACAAATACCGACGATTAAAAGGAAACAAACACAAATACCGACGACTTAGCGACGCAAATAGCGATGAATTTCATCGTATGGTGTGCGTGTATTAATGTTTGCATTCATTGCTTACCGATGCTTTACCGACGAAATAGCGACGCACAACGTATCTTCACACTATACGATGCATTTCGTCGCTATTTGCGTCGCTAAGGCGTCGCTATCCAGTGTCCATACAGTGCCCGATTGCTACAACTTACGATGCACTTATGTCGCTAAGTCATCGCTGAATTCCCCTATATAAACAGCCTGTCGTGACTCTCATATTATAAAAAACAAAATCTCCTTTATAATCATATAAAAAAAGACAAATATGGTTCGTACTAAGGCCTAGGCAAGACGTGGTAGTGGTCGTACATACCCAAGACGGGGTCTTCAACCACCGGCACCTCCACCGGTTCCTCCACAACCACAAGCACCCCCGCCGGCTGACTCCTCCGAACCCACTGTGCAGGGGCCAAGGCGGCAAGAGGATCGCCAAATTGGCGATCCTCGTATAGAAATACAGGAGCTGTAGAAAACAATGGAGAATATGAGGTAGGTACTTAATGACCAGGATGAGCGTCTCCAGTACCTGCACACAAGGCAGATGCGCATCAAAGCCAAAGCTGCGCAGCTGAGACGCCTCCTGAAGGCGTGCGCGGAGAGTGTTGCTACTCTATGTTCGGATGACGAACAGTGAACGACTCCTCTCCGCTATTCTTTTAGATTTTTTTTGTTTTTTCCTTATGTATTTTGTAATTTATCATTCTATGTTAATGAAGTTTTTTTCCAATCATCGCTTTCGTTTTCTTAATTTAAACACGTGTTTAATCCCTTACGAATCTCGTCGACGCTAAAATACAGACGAAATGTGGTTCGAAAAAATTTGGGACGACTAATTCACCGACTAAACAGCGACTATATACCGACGAAACTTAATACAACGACGAGAACCTAATAACCGGCGAATATGGCATTTGAATTTAGCGACGCTTTATCGACGAACTAGCGACGCACAACGTCTCTTCACACCATACGACGCGTTTCGTCGCTACGGCGTCGCTAAGGCGTCGCTATTCGGCAGTGTCCGCACAGTGCCCGATGGTTGCAACGTACGATGAATAACGGGAAAAAATTTCGAACGAGGAGTCACGCCCGCACATCTCCTGGTGTTGAATAACGGGAAAAAATTTCGTCGCTGATTCTTCACTATGTCGTCGCTTTGTTTTCCTATATATATGACCCCACATCCTTACTTTCATAAACAAAATACAAAGTATGCCCCGTCGTTATAAAACAACCCCAAGGCGTGGAGGGGCAAACAGTGCACCTCCACAACGGACTCCTCCTCAACCACAATGGCCTCCTCCTCAGCCACAACCCCAAGAAATGTCGAAACAACAGATCAATTACTGTACAATTATAGCAAACATGCAGCAGCAGTCAAGGCAACTGCACGTCGTGAACAGAAGGCTGCGCAAGTTCAAAGTCAAATATTACAATCTGAAGCGCCTCCTCAAAGAGTTCGCTGAGAATGTGGCGGCCACTCTTTCTTTTGATGACGAAGAGTGAACGGCCCCTCTCTGCCTTTCTTTTAGATTTCTTTTTTTAATTTTTCGTCTTCATAAAGTAAATTTTTATTACTAAATGAATAAATTTTTTTCCGAATCACCGCTTTCTTTTTTCTTAATTCATGCACGTGTTTAATCCTCGACGAATCTGCGACGACACAGAGACGAATCGGAATACGAACGAAAAGTAAAACAAAACATTTGTGAGACGCGGGTTTCATCGACAAAAAACCGACGATACACAACGCCGAGAACCTACTAACCGACGAATATATTTCCTTGTTTATCCGTGTTTATATTTCTGGAATTTTTGCGACACATTACCGACGATATAGCGACGAAACGGTACAAACTAAATAGCGACAAACAAAAGACACAGAGTAGCGACGAACCACCGACAAAACACCGACGAAATTGTAACGAAAGGATTAACCTGACTACTTTTTTGTTAGCGACAATGTATTTCATCGTAGTTTCGTCGCAATTAACGACGACATTTCGTTTATCTCTATGTCGTCGCAAATTACCGACGAAATACCGACGAAACATGTTTCGTCGGTGACTTTTTCGTCGGTAATCGAAATTCTTTTTGTGGTGAAATTACCATTTATACATTTATTCCGCTTAGATTTGCGTCGTTATTCCCAACGTATTTTGCTGCGAAAAATGAATGCAGGTTCTGGTGGGTATGGATACAATAATAGGGAACCATATAAATTTCTGTCTATTTTGCTTCGTTATTTTCACCATGCATTTTCTGTAATAGTAATGTTATCTGTTGTTTACCGATACTTGTAAAAGGCATGTTTTCGAAGTTCGGATAGTAATTCATTCATTTCCCCTCCGCCCCCAGGGCCTTCATGAATACTTAATTGGACATATAGTATAACAAAACTTACCCTAAAATTTAATATAACAGGTTCACCATAGTCCATTATAGCAAAGAGAAGCTGTTGCTGAATTTGCTTAGACATACAAGAAAACCTGAAAATACTATAATGGACCAAATTCATCGTACTGAAGTGGAAAGTGCAAAGATTCTATTCTGGATGCATGGGGGAGAGCGGAACCAAATTTTCTCTACATTTCCTTCACAAGTGTAAGACTACACAAAAACACACACAATAAGGTGTTTCAGTGTGTGGTGTTTTTATATATTTTTTATAATATATCCACGTAATTTTACCTTAAGTAGGAAATGTGTGACACTACATGCGAAAAAGGTCCGGTCTGGTGCAGCGCACCTTATTACAATAGACATAAAGGGCTCAGACAAGCACATGACCAAGCCGATATGTAGGAACAGCCAACAGATTCTCAGATCCTCATTCATATCCAGGTCGCGTGGCGATAAGCCCTTGGGGAGTTCCCAATCAAAACAGTGAACCAACTGTGCCAATACTAGAGGAAAAATAGTAAGCCCCAACTGCATCCCAGGGCAAATTCTTCTTCCTGCACCAAAGGGTATAAGTCGAAAGTCGCGCCCTCTGTGATCTATTGAATTACCAAGAAATCTTTCTGGAATGAAACTGTTAGGATCTGCCCAAACTTTAGGGTCATGACCAATTGCCCAAGCATTGATGATTATTCGCGATTTGCGTTCAATATGATACGCATCAACCGTGCAATTCTCTAGTGCCTCGTGCGGGAGTAGAAGAGGTGCCACAGGATGGAGTCGGAAAGTTTCTTTTACAACAGCATCCAAATACTCTAAATCTTCAATATCTGATTCCTCAACTATTCTGTTCATGCCAACCTTTTCTTGTATTTCCGCCTGGAGTTTTTTCATCACTTGTGGATGCTTTATAAGTTCGGACATTGCCCAAGCCACTGACGAAGATGATGTATCCAATGAGGGTATAAACATATCCTAGCAAGTTTCAGTGAATAGGATCAATATAGAGTTGGTTTAGTAAATTAAAAAAAATTGAGAATTGCACTCAAAATGAAAGGATTTTTCTTAGGCTCAACATTTTAACATAATTTAATATACTCGTGTTTTGTACTTTTTTTTTTTTTTTTTTGAGTTCGTTTATAGATTTCAAGTTTTCTGATGCATTTTATTGTAAAAACACTTACGGTAAAGATACAACTTAACTTAGTGTGGTCATTACCCCAACTGTCCAGCTGCGTTCAATGAAACGAACAAATGACTGAAAACTGGACGCGTTCAATGAAACCAATAAATGAACTAAAGCTGGAAGCGTCTGGTGAAACCAATAAATAAATCGAAATCGAAAAGAAGGAAGTTATAGAGAGAAACTCTCTGTTTTTCTTTAGAAGAAAATCTTCCTCTTGGCTTTTTAACACAACACAACACACTACTATACTATCAATGAATCTAAAGGGCTACACTATTCCCAAATCGAAGGCAGCCAAGGCTTCGTTGAAGCTAAAATATGCTTCAAGGAAGCACAGTACAACAACATCTAGTTTCAGCATGAGCTACATGTCAACAAAAATGCAGACAAAAAGAAACGACGACCACAACGGAGTTAACAGGCTCTGTAGATGGAGACTCACACTCCTTCTACTGTAGATCAAAAGACGAAGGTTCCACCTCAAAACCTGAGGTGGAGGTGAGAGCAGCCACATGTTCTACTTCTACTCCATTGGCATTGGAAGAAGATGATGAAGAGATCTCAAGTTTGAATCACAAGGAAGATGAAGCTGGGAACCAGAAATCATGCCAGTGCAATTACCCAATGGGTGAAAATGAAAATGATAGTACAACAATAAACTGTCAGCCAAACATCTCTCCTCACGTGACTGGTGCACCCTCTCTCCTACCTCACACCAACCCACAAATGCCACCTAATCCTGCAGCCACCAACCTGTCAGCTCCTATGGACCCCCTGCTACAAGAGTTGACATCTTCCAAATTCAAATTACTCTACCATCCACCCAACCGACCACCCACCAAACGTTTCAACCAACACCCACAGAAGGTCGACCAACATAAGGCAGAACCTGGAATTCCTTTTTTGGAAACAACAAAAAGCCTGAGCACGGCTTCAGACTTAAAAAAGTAGAGGTGTGCACCCCGGGCAAGATGCACATAAACATTGATGAGCTGAGCAGTGATAATGAGGTAGATCGTTGTCTAGTAGGATGCTTTGTGGGACGATTCCCAGGTCGGCAATAAATGCAAAACCTCTCCAAATCCTGGAAGGCAAAGCACAAAGTGGAGTACCACACATCTGGATGGGTCATTGTCAAATTTGAGTCTGCTAAGGAGATGGAGGAGGTCCTCTGTGTAGGGCAATAATTTGTGTATGGGAGATCCCTTATCCTTAAGAAAATGCATAGATTTTTTTTTTTGCATTTGGAGCAGCGGAAATGGTACAAGTCCCAGTTTGGGTGAAGTTTTCCAACTTATTCATCACGCTCCGGGTGGACCAAGTCCTCTCTGGTATCTGTTCTCAGCTAGGCACGCCACATTATGCTGACCAACTCCTGCAAAAAGAAGCACATAGAACTTTGCTCCTGCGTTGGTCGAAGTGGATCTTAGCAAGGAACTGTTGAACTCAGTAGATTTGGTGCTATCGAATGGCACCATAATTGTTCAGAAAGTGGAGTACGAAAGGTTGCCGATGTTTTGCAAGACTGTATACAGCTTGGCCACAGTGAAGCCAGCCATAAGATATCCACCCAGCACACGTCAATGACCTCTGCCAACCTACATCCAGCCCATGCCAGCTCGAGAATACCCATGTCAACTCTACCATCGCAACTAACACTTGTTCCCTCCCCCCACCAAAAAGCCCAACCGACCTGGGCTCAAATCAGCTCGGCCTCAACTACCCAGCTTAGCCTAACCACAAAAGACCCCAACAAACCAGCAAGGCTCAGACACTGGCCGACCCCACATCAGCTAAGATCAGCCAGCTACCAGCTCAACACTAATCCTCATATATGCCCAACTGATCACTGGCTCAGCTCGGCCAACCACCGTATTGGCCCAGCAAACAATCACAACTCTGTCTGAGGTTTGCTCGGCCAACACAGCTCATACTACACAGATGAATGTCTACCTGGAGCACACATTGAAAGAATTAACTCCATGCTTTAGGACGGCTTCACAGAGGTCATCTCCAAATTGAAGGCCCAGGCCATGAGGAAAAAAAACATAAAGATCCTCATGGAAAAGCCAAGGTACGGACGATTGACTGACCTCCATGATCATTAGTTTTTGGAATATTAGGGGATGTAATAAGCACCTAAAGCAAAATGGAAAATATTTTCCTGTGCAAGAACTGATTAGAGAATATGGGAAAAAGAGAACCACTTCTAAGTGTATGCTCAAAGCAGATATTAGGAAAGCCTTCGACTCGATCAGCTGGTCTTTCTTTTAGGACATGTTTCTTGGCCTAGGTCTCCCTGCAGTCTTCACTGGATGTATTATGGAGTGTGTGACCTCCACTTCATACTCTATCTCACTTAATGGCAGACTCTATGGACATTTCTAAGGTAAACGAGGTCTCAGGCAAAGGGACCCTATATCTCCCTTCTTGTTTGTAATAGGCATGGAATACCTCTCAAGACTCCTACGAAAGCTACACCAGGACATAGATTTTCACTTTCATACAGATTGTGCCGAGCAAAACATAAAACACTTTAGCTTTGCAGATGACCTTATCCTCTTCTCCTGAGGTGATGCCTGCTCAGTAAAAAAAATCATAGAGGCACTGAATACTTTTGGCCAATGCTCATGGCTTAGAGTTAATCTAAGCAAATCTCAGTTCTTTCATGCCGGAATCGGTCAGACACAAACTAGTTGCAGCTCATCACGGGGTTCACAGCTGGATCAATGCCATTCCGATATCTTGGCATTTCCATTGCTGGACAGAAGCTCAGGTGCACCCACTGCACTCCATTCATCAAGAAACTGATGGACAAAGTGGGTCTATGGAACGTGAATAGTCTTTCATATGTGGACAGACTACAATTGATCAAATTAGTTCTGCAAGGAGTGACCTGCTTCTAATTAAGTGCTCTACCTATTCAGTAAAGGTCAGATCCCTTATAAACAGAATTTGTCTTCATTTCTTATGGGGAAGCTCTGCCTGAGGACCAGGGAAGCTTGGGTAGCATGGTCTCAGATCAGTATGCCAAAAGAAGAAGGGGGCTTGGGAATTCTTCAACTGAAAGCATGGAATCTAGCATTACTAGCCAAGCACTTATGGTACATCCAACACAAGAAGGATTCTCTCTGGGTTCAATGGATGAACCATAAGTATAAACTCCACACTAAACTATAGACAAGAGCTAGCCGCGGTACTGACTTAGCCCTCCTGAAGAAACTACTGGAGATCAGGGATGAACTGCAGGCCAGCTCAGGCTCTATCAGCTCGGCTGTAGACATACTTACTTCATGGACGATTGATGGGATACTTAAACCCTATCTGGCATATGACCACTTTAGGAAAAAGGCAAGAAAATCAATTGGATTAAGCTAGTACGGGATTCAGCTGCGACGCTGGCTAACCGGGCTAAACAAGTTGGCCACTAAAGATAGACTAGTTTACTTGAATGATAATGCATGCCAACTCTGCTCGGTGGGACAAGAAACACTGGCCCACCTCTTCTTCTCCTATCCAGCCACCATGCAGACCTGGAATTCCATCTCAGCATGGCTGGGGCTTCCCGGAGGCTTAAAACAATTCACAGATAGCTAGCCTAGGGCTCACGCAAGCTAAAAGGGAAGGCACTCAAAGCCAAGGCAGCAAAAATTGCCTTGGAAGCTATAATATATCACATTTGACAGGCACAAAATAGATACATTTTTGAAATACAGCTTTTGTATCTAGGGATGTAGTATATAAAATACGCACTCACGTGTACATAGCAATGTTTAAGCTCTTCCCCCAAATTTTAGACATATGCATTGAATCTATTGTTTGAATAACTTACATTACTAAATAGTGCATGTAGGTCGGGAGCTCGATTTACAAGTAGGGCTATTGTATGGAATAAATCCCTTTGATGTTTTGACATTCAGGTAATACAAATTTTCATTTCACACAAAAAATAAATAAATCGAGTTGCCTTCCTTTTTAAAGTTCAGCACAGGTTAATTTTGTTAGACTTTATTTGGATAATGTACTTAAATGCCCAATTGTCTCAGGAAAGACCAAAAAGTAGTAGTTTTGATAAGAAAATCCATTTTTATCAAACATTTTGAGAAAAACCTAGATGTATACAGAAGGATTTTTTCAAAATTGTAATGTACCACGGAATGCAATTTTTGATAAAACCGTCTTGTACTATTCTCACTTTTGACATAACATGGTTATGTTAAAACCGTACTGCATAAGACGGTTTTGATAAAATATCTATTAATACACAACGATTTTGTCAAAACCATATAAATATCTTACGACTCTATAAAATCCAATTAAAGATATCCAATTTTGTACAAAACTTCATTCTACCCTATCAATTGAAGTCTCATTGTCTTAGTATGCTTGAACAATGTCTTATTTTTGACGTGTGACAATTCACTTGTATTGCATGTTTATAAGGGAATCTGATGTGTTCTTTTTGAATGTTTTAACTAACATTAAGCCGAATGAATTCACTGGTCATGAGTTGATGGCTGTCAGAAAAGATGAAAATAAAGATGATCTTCAATTTGTGTATAGATGGTTCTGTTTGAGTCCTAACAGGCTCAAAGAATTTGATTGGGATGCCATTACAAGAAACAATGATGAAGATGTAATGAGAAGCAAAGGCAAACCAGGACTAGTTCAGAATATGAACACTTTGCGGATGGAGTTTTCAAACCAAAACGTACTGCCGAAGAAATTATAAAACTTGTTAAAAGGCCGATGAGTTAATTTATGGTTTATATTTTTAATTTAAGAATTTCCATTAATGTGTAACAAATATCGTATCCGCATGCAATAAATATTATTACGAGTTTCTTATGGTCCTCGCTACATTTAATAAACAAATCTCATCCTCAAACTCTACCATAACTCTAACCTTTATCCTTATCCTTACCCTAACACTAACCCTAATCCTAACCCTCCTTATCCTAGTTATAACCATAACCTAGCCTTAACCTTAACCTTAACCTTAATCTTAACCCTTACCCTAGCTCTAACCCTAACCATAACCTTTATCCTTTTCGTCAATGATGGATTTAGTCATCAAAATAAATCGATATCGATATTAAAAAAGTCATCAACAATGTAGTTATTTAAAGGCTAGAATACAAACGATATTGATAAAAGGAAATTACAAAGAGATACTCACTGTAACAATGGTAGAAATGTCACTAAGACATTACATAGAAATATAATGACACTGTTGATTATTCCGAAGCTATGATGCACTGTCACAAGTGTTACGGTTGTGACATGCTTGGTGGCATATACTATATGTTGCTTATACATTTGGTTCATTTCACTATATCCGAGTTGATTTAGGCCTTTCACGTGCATGTTTTCTATAAATCAAGTTAGCTTTAAGCCAGAATGATGGTACATACCAGTATACGGAGTGTTATAATGGATGAAACAAACCACTGCAGGCATTTAACTTTGCTTGACATGATTATAAAGGAGCAACCCACTTCGCTGCCACATTGTATATATTCTTACACACTTGTATGGCGTACGAACAAGGCATATGTTAAAGTTAAAATTTACTATAAGTTCAAGCTTTTGCAAGTAGATTAACAGTATGTGTAACACCACCACGACCTGACAACAATGTAGTGACAACTTCACACACCCCTGCTCGTCTATCATAAGCCTGAACTGTGTTTCCCGCCATTGATCTTGTTGTGAATAAATCTGTGTTGCACTTTCAGTGGCCATATGTCCCAACGTTAATATGGACAAGTGGTTTTTGTTGTTTCTCGTCAAACATCTTCAGCGTTCTTTTAAAAATTGCTTAAACACAAGCAGTCATCAGTAAACACCTAACCCCCTTGAGGACACTGTTCCATGACTATGAATAATTGGTCATCCTTACACAATTCCTCCTGTCACCGTCGTGCCACAATGTCCATGCATCAATCATAATTTGCACAAGGTAATTGTATGCATCTTTATTAAGCGTCGTCATTTTCTCTACACACTCTGTAAACTTGTGTACTTTGCGTTCCGATGTTGCAACATATAGAATAATTGCTAACGCCTTACTAGGAAATTTATCTCTAGAAATTGATTACACATGAATTCAACAGTAGGATTATACACTCTATATAAAATGTAAAAATTCATTGTCCAAAAACTTTCGTAACAAATTTGATATAATGTGACAGAGACAATATCTATGGTACGCACAAGTGATTGCCATGCAGGATCTGATTGATTCGCTACTTTAAGGGCAATGGATCCGTGTGAAATCAAACATATATCTTTCATGTCACCAATGACAAAATGCACATATTCCTAAGCAACCATCCCTAATTGTGTTCGTTCTCCTCATCAGCAATAGCATAAGCATGTGGAAATATACGGTCAGCCACATCTACCCCAATAGCAATAAATAATTCCCTGCTTGATTGCTATACAAATACGCACCGTCAATTGATATCAATGGAAGACAATGATCAAACCAAAGATTCGGCGATTTGAATGGCAAGAAAACTACAACGAACACCTTTATATCAATAGTGATCAATTGGATCGTGTCTCCACTGGACAACGGTTCTTCCATTGGATGCTTCAAAGGTAGCCACATAACAAGGCGACTCACAGACAAATTAAGTCAATCACCATACATCATTGCTTTCTTGTAGTTGACTTTTGCATTTAGGATCCACCTTTATAGTTTTTTAATCATTCTCTCAACCATGTTCCCAAGTTCATGTTCTACCTAATGCATTCTCTAATAATTCTCTCAATCATGTTTGAATTGACGTTTCTATGATCCGCTGTGATCTTTGCACTTGTGAAGCTATGACGGTCGTAGAATATGCCAATCTCCTAGTAATTATGAGTGTGTCTCAAACTTGTTCGAAGATGCCATTGACAATTCTATGCATTCCAAGTTGCGCATCTAACATATCAAATTTCCAACAAACTAAACACCATTTTGTATAGTCGGTTTTAGTTCACAGACCATAATTGCATAGAATGTTTCAACCTATCTTCTGTTTTGAACAGCATATTCAATTCTAATTTATCTTATCTACTCTCCTTGCATAACCGTTCTTTAATCCCACCCCGTCTATGAATTACAGTGTCTTCTGGTCGGCCATAATCTTTAAGAAACGGAACATGCGTCTAGTTGACGTACTGCTGCCTTATGCTCCTTTGGCATGTTTTCTCCTTTTCAAGGTCCTCTAAACACTCTTCTTCATAGTCCTCGCCATCATTATCGTCTTTGTTATAGTTATTGTCAACATCATCATCGTCGTTTTCTATATCCACTGGATTTTCACCAAGGCCTGTGACGAGTTACACCATGAAACAGCCTTGTGAACCTTCTCACTCGATACTGCCCACATTTGATAGATTAATTGTTTGAACATCATAAACTCCCACGTACTCACTACACCAGAACATTTAAATAACGTAGCAAGATGTCCAAGACACTCGGAATCTTCATTATGTGAAATACGATAAGTACTGTAAAAACATCCGATGGTAGCTATCGATGAAGAGACACGACACACCAGATCAATTGCTTTCATGTCTACATACAATCCGGGTCTTCTTTCAACTCATTAGAGAAACTTCGAATATAATAACGTTAGAGTAGACGGAGATGTCATTTTATCTAGTTGGATAAACTACAAATATATACATATACAAATATATACATATACATATAGAGTAGGCGAAAACAGCCTCTTGCACAAAATATGGGGTAAGGCTGCGTACAGCAGATCGCAAAGCGATCCGGCCCATCCCCGGATCCTGCACAAACGCGGGAGCCCAGTGCACCGGAAACGCTCTTTATACACACACACACACATACATATATGTACATACATACATACATACATACATACATACATACATACATACATACATACATACATACATACATACATACATACATACATACATACATATATATAATAATAATAATATGAGGTGTTTTAGATTGGAGGAATTGAGATATATAGAAAAAACCTGTGTGCACAAAATGATTTTGGCAGAACCGTTTGGCGCAAAACCGTTCTATCAAAACCGTCTTGGCGAATATGACTTTGGCAGGACCATCTTGTGTCAAAAGTTAGAATGATACATCCGGTTTTGTCAAAATCGTATTGAGTTAGATATTGTGGTTTGAACAAAACCCTTTTGCATTCATTTGTGTTTTCTTTCAAATGCATGATAAAAATGAGTTTTGTCATTAAAAATATTATATATATATATATATTTCCAATCCTCCAATTGTCCCGTTGGTTTATCCAGATCCTACAAATCAGGGTCGCGGTTCCCATAGGAAAAGAATAATAGGCATAATTTTTGATGAGATCACATCAGCACATGCAATGCGCGTACACAGCGGGGGAAACATTACTTGTTTAACTAAGAAACGCTTAAGTCAACCCAGGTTATACAAGATATGACCGACAAGTAGAGCCTACTACTGAAGCTCAGAAAACAAATTCAGGATTGTTTATAAGGATCTACACTATCTTAGTATTTGGTGATTACCTAATGGGATAAGAGTGAGCAAAAGAGAAATCTCACACTAACAGGGATAATATAATTAACAGGGGTTCCAACTATAAAAAAAAAGGGCTTCCACATGCATTGCTTATTTTATTTGTTTTTGTTTCATTGGTTGGTGATCAACTAAAAAGCTGCTAGTAAAAACTTGCAATTTACCAGCTTTATGGTACATTAAGGTAGATCTTGATGTGGTCAACTACTAACTATTATTTGGCCATTATGCAAAAAATAAAGGCAAATGGAGCGAGCATATCTTGCCCCTTATTTTATAAATATTATCCAAAAAATAATACTCATGTTTTAATTATTTAGGTTTGTTGGGAATTGATCAACCATGAAGATATTGGATCAATGGTCATCAACCATCTTAAGGTTTGTTGAGATACCCAATTAAAATTGCAATGATTGAATTGAAAAGAAAAATGCTACCTAAGAAAATAAATTACAATTGAATTTTCACTTATTTTGCCATTACCATTGAACATATAGACAAGTAGAAGTACGACAAAAGACAGGAGAATTCTTTAACACCTTATAAGGCATGGTATTTTTGGCTTGTAAATTGCTAGATTGCATGATTCGAGATAATTAGGCAACTCAAAATTAAAGATATTTTATTTCAAAGACATGAAAAACACTTCCTATATAGAAGATGCTCAATCACGTAGATAGTTATTGTACTATTGTATTCAATGTTTTCTCGTGAAATTTTATATCGAACTAATTATGACAACATTTTTGGTACATGTACTTTTTATTTATTCTTTCCGATTGATAGTGAACCTACACTTTTCGCTCGTCAAAGAGAAACAAACGAATCGTTGAAGATGATGGGCTAACAAGGCAGAAGAAGGAAAAGAGAAGGTGCATCAGACTAGAGCAGAAGGCCTGATACAGAAGTTGGCTCGGTGGCATGTGTTAGTGCATGTGCCCTAGGCCATGATTTGGATATTTATGTTATGCATTTATTATTAATAAAAGAGGTTTTATTATCATTATTGTTGGTTAGTATGTTACACAATTTTGATATATGTCCCTGATTCATTATTGTTATGGAGATAAAATAATTTATAATCAGTATGAGTATTGATTTGATAATCATGAGATGATTATGTGTATGGTGATACGAATCAATCTCATAGATACTTGTTAGAGAACAGTGTATTGGATAGACCCATCACGAGATTGCTACATGGATTAGCGTCATAAGTAAATCTCATGATAGTCATGTTTTAATCCTTTGACTTGAGATTGTCATAGTTTCCAACATAAGGACTGTTATATTTTGACATGATCAAACGTTATCCGTAACTGGATAATAATAAAGGTCATGATTGAATGTGATAGAAATTATGTAGAGGATATTGAACAATCAAGATAGAATTTGTCTCTCTCTTTTGAGAGAGATATCTTTGGGCCCCTCGATTAGTGAGACTGTGAAATGCATGGCCGTGCTCAAATGAATTGATAGTGTGATCAATATCATTTGTTTTATGAGTCTATTTAGAGACCGAGTAATCATATGTTTGAAATATATAAGTATGACGTTGACTATGACTTATGTTCAAACTAGATATCGTGTGACAAAGGGATTAATGCATGTACTATTATTAGGCTAGTTGGACTTTACTCGTATTAATTGGGTAGTTGTAATGCCTTGCTAGAGGCCAATTACGACTTGTTGGTTTAATAGAGATTTAATCAACTGCCAATTAATATGGGCCTATCGGGTCACACACAAGAATGCGTATGGCTGAGATTAATAATATTAATATTAGATATTAATTATTATTATTATTATTATTATTATTATTATTATTATTGTTTTTTTAATATTAATAATATTAATATTGGATATTAATTATTATTATTATTATTAATTTCGTTTTTTTATGTATATATTTATATCATCGGATAATAACAGAGAATCCATATTTGATATGGATTTTGATTTGTTTTATCTAATCCTAACAGAATCCGTATCTGGTACGGATTTTGATAGCGTTAACAAATCCGATCTGCAATCGGATTTTGGTATCTATATATATGTATGGAGCTTGGCGTATCTCACACACCAAGCAATTAGAAAAACGAAAGAACAGAAAACGAAACCCTAGAATCGTTTTTGAGAAAAACGACTTCTTCAGCCGCGTCGTTTGAAGAGCTAGCACTCCGGGCGGAAGCGTTCTTGTGGATACCGACAGAGGGTGTTCGTGATTTCGCACCTTTTCCATCTGCAGACTTCGAATCTACGGAGGTAGTTTTTGATTTCTTTTGTCGAATTAAACGAACAACATGGATCCTTGGTAGGAAATCGGAGATCAAGTTTTTGTTTTCCGCTGCGCGTTTGGCAGTGATCTCGGTTGATTTCCTAACAGCATGTAAGGTTGGCAAGCTTGGCACGATGCTTGGCATAGTTGGCACGCTTGGCGCGTCTGGTACGCTCAACTGGATTGGAACGTTGCCAGGTAATCAAAGGAAGGCGCATACATGTTGCAGTGGACCAAACCTTCTTCTGCACGTGCTGATTATGTTCTAGTTGCTTCTATAGTTAGTATAAATACTTAATATGATTGTAAATAAAGAAGTGTGTTGAAGAAGATAGAAAATATCTTCCATAACCGTTCTTGTTCAGTGACATGCACTCCTTGGTGCCATCTTCTTCAATATTTGATTTCTTCTGAATTTTGTTCGACTTTGCTTCATGATTTCTTAGCATTAGTGTTTTAATTCAACTTATGAGTTGATTTTAACATGGTATCAGAGTTCTGGTGATTCACCATCGATTCTCTGCTCATCTCAGTTTGATTCTGGTTTTGCAGAAATTTTCTCCATAGACGATCAACCTACAGTTCAGGTCTGATCATGGCAAATGCAAGTGCAGCTTCCTCTAGTTCTCGTAATAATCACACAAACAATGAAAATCCATCAAGTAATCCGTATTACTTGCATCCAAATGATAGTCCATCAATTGTGCTAGTACAGCTACCACTCAATTCGCACAACTTTCATTCATGGAACAGGACTTTTCCGAATGGCGTTGCTGGTAAAGAATAAGACATGTTTCATTGATGGTTCTATGTCGAAACCAACACAAAATGATCCTCAGTTTCAAGCATGGCGGCAAGTAAACACTATGATCCAATCTTAGATCATGAACTGCGTTTCTCCCTCGATTGCACAAAGTATTATGTGGTATGATAGTGCATTAGATGTTTGGAATGATTTAACCATGAGGTATGGTAGTGGTGATCCGTTTAGATTGCCTGATTTACTTTCTGAATTCTATGCTGTGAAGCAAGAAAATCTCAGCGTCAACAATTACTTTACAAAACTGAAGGTGTTGTGGGAAGAGTTAACTGCACTGAGATCCATACCTAAATGTGACTGTCTCAGATGTGTTTATGATATTACCAGAAAAGTAATGAATTCATTGAAAATGATTATGTTATAAATTTTGTTAAAGGTTTAAATGAAGAATTTGATCCTATGAGATCACAAGTGTTTGTGATGACACCAATCTTGGACGTTAAAATTGTGTTTGCAATGGCCTTGAAGTTTGAGAGGAAGTTTGTTAACAATAATGCACCAGTTAGTTTCACTAACGCCCCTACAGCCTTGATGAGTAATAATGATGAACAAGAGAGTTTTGTAGCCAATACGTATAATAACAAAAGACAAGGAGCAGTTAATAGGAGAGGAAATAGAAGATTTAATCTGGAAGGGAACAAACGATTAGAATGTACTTATTGTGGCATGATTGGACATATAAGTGACAGATGTTATAAAAAGCATGGTTTTCCTCCTGGATTTAAATTTAGAAATCAAGTAAATATGTCTGAGACAATAGAGGAGAAAGTTCAAATCAGCAGTGATGATCAGACGCCTGTGAATTCTGCTGGCCTGCCAATACAGCAAATTTCTGGTCTCACACCAAAACAATTTAGTAAGGTTTTGAAGTTGTTAGATGCTGATGATGTTGTTTCAAGAACAGCAGTGAACAAGGAGTTCCAGGGTGCTATAATGACTGCGCAAGTTGATGTGCCTACAGGTAGATGTTCTGTAAATATTAACTGTGTGTGGATTCTGGATTCAGGTGCCACTGACCATATCTCTTCCTCTCTATCCTTGTTTTATTCCTATTATTCTATTGATAATGTTGCCATTAAGCTTCCAAACAATATAACAGTTGATGCAAACCATAGAGGAATAATTAAATTGAATAGTGGACTTGTTTTGAAGGATGTTCTGCATGTGTCTTCATTTTCTTTTAATCTTGTCTCACTCAGTAAACTCATAGATTCCCCCCATCTGCTTGTTTCATTCCATGATTCTTGTTGTTTTATCCAGGATCAGTTATCCAGGAGGATGATTGGTTCAGCTAGAAAGCATCATGGGCTCTATTATTTGTATGACTCCAGTCTATCTGTTCAAACTGAAGTTTCAAAACTGTCTATGTTGCCCTCTGTTCTCTCCTTAACAAGCTTAGACTCTAATTCATATCTTTGACATGCTATGCTTGGACATGCTTCATTAGCTATAATTCAAGAAATACATAAATTATACCCAGATGTTCCATCCATTAGCTGAGAAAATAAATGTATTGTTTGTCCTTTAGCAAGATTAAAGAGAACTCCTTTTCCTGTGTCTGTTACTGCCTCTAGACTTCCTTTTGATATCATTCATGTAGACATATGGGGTCCTTACAGACATCCCACTATGTACAATCAAAAATACTTTCTGACTATAGTGGATGATTGTTCTAGATATACTTTGATATCTCTCTTAAATCAAAATCTAAATCTAGACAGATTTTGCAAAGTTTTTTTTTTCATTATACCTCTACTTAGTTCAATGCTCATATCAAAGTGATCAGAAGTGATAATGGGCTTGAATTTAAAATGTCTGTATTCTATATACAACATTGGGTTATTCATCAAGCCACTTGTAATTATACTCCCCAACAGAATGGGTAGTAGAAAGGAAGCATCAGCATCTTCTTGTTGTAGCTAGAGCACTCAGATTTCATGCTTCTTTACCCATCACATATTGGGGATTTTGTCTTCAGCATGCCACATATTTGATAAATTTAATACCTTCACCTGTTCTCCAGCATAAAACTCCATATGATATACTCCATCAGACACAACCTATATACAATCATCTCAAAGTTTTTGGATGTCTAGTGTTTGCTTATGATAACAGTCCACAAAAGCCAAAGTTTGAGCCCAGATCTATACCTTGTGTATTTCTTGGTTACTTATGAATGTGAAAGGCTATATTCTTCAGAATATTAGTGACAAGTCTGTATTTGTATCTATAGTTGTTTTGTTCCATGAGGATTATTTTTCTTTTTCTGATGCTACACCTTTTCCAACAACATCAGTGCCAATTCCTCCTGGGTTGGCATACAACCTATAGTCATCCTCTCAAACTCATTTTCAGCTGAATCCCTTTCATATCCTTCCTCCTACTCCTGATACACCACACTCAGAACTATTGAATCACCTTCAGTGTCACCTATTTCTTCATCCTCTATTGATTATTCTTCTTTTGCTCCTTTTGAAATACCTATTACACAATTACAAGTACATTTGCCTCCAATACCATCCTCTAATGTGGCCATCGCATGAGCCTTCTGACCATAGACCTGACAGACTAAGACATGCTCCTTATTTATAGGATTATTACCGTGGTCTTGCTTGTTCACCTTATTCTTCTTCTTGTCAGCCATTTCCTTCAGCCTCTACACCTTAACCTATCCAATTCTATCATTCCTTGATGATTTGGCCCCTGAATACAAGTCATACGTTCTTAATATAAGCATTAAGTAGGAGCCTGTGACATATCAACAGGCAGCAGCATCAGAAGCCTGGCAACAAGCTATGCAGGTTGAATTAACCGCATTGCAGGCCACTAATACCTGGACTATTGTTCCTTTGCCACCTGGAAAACAGCCCATTGGATGTACATGGGTATACAAGATAAAGAGAAAGGCTGATGGCTCAGTGGAAATGTATAAGGCAAGGCTTGTAGCTAAAGGTTATACTCAATATCCAGGTATAGACTATGCTGATACATATTCACCTGTGGCCAAAATGACTTCTGCGCGTCTCCTTCTTGCTTTGGCATCTATGGATAATTGGCATGTACATCAACTGGATATCAATAATGCTTTTCTTCATGGTGATTTGTATCAGGAGATTTATATGGACCAGAAAATTGAATCTTCTGTACCCAATGCTGTTTGTAAACTTCAGAAGTCATCGTATGGTCTTAAACAGGCACGCAGTCAATGAAATGAAAAACTTACTCTCTATTTTTTGTCTCAGGGCTCAACAATCTAAGAATGATTACACCATGTTCACCAAGAAGTTTTCAGATTCTTTATAGTGCTGCTTATTTATGTTGATGATATTATAGCGGCCAGTGATTCATTGCTTCAGATACAGACACTCAAAAACCATTTACATTCTAGCTTTCAGATCAAAGATTTAGGAACCTTGAGATATTTTTTAGGTCTGGAGGTGGCAAGGTCTCAGGGAAGATCATGATATGTCAAAGAAAGTATGCAATGGAATTATTAGAGGAAACATATTTCTTGGGTGCCAAACCTGCATTGACTCCTACAGAACAAAATCTGAAACTGGAGCATAATGCTTCAACATTGTTCCCTGATGTATCTTGTTACAGAAGGATAATTGGAAAACTCTTTTATCTTACTATTACTAGACCTGACATATCTTATAGTGTTCAATAGTTGAGTCAGTTTTTAGACACTCCTACAAAATTACATATGAAAGCTGTTAATAGATCGTTAAGATACTTGAAAAGAAATCCAGGACAAGGCTTGTTGTTTCCTACTACATCATCAAAGTTATTCAAGGCCTATGGTATTTCAGACTGGGGTGGATGTTCAGAGACCAGAAGATCCATTACAGGATATTGCATGTTTTTTTGGTAATGCACTGGTATCCTGGAAGGCTAAAAAGCAAACTACTACGTGTAGGTCATCTTCAGAGGCAGAATACATGTCACTTGCTGTAGCAACATGTGAGATACAATGGCTACTTTATCTGATGAAAGTTCTGGGGGTAAAACAAGATCAGCCCGTGGAATTATTCCGTGACAACAAAAGTACAATTTATATAGTTGAGAATCCTGTATTTCATGAGAGGACAAAGCATATAGAGGTGGATTGTCATGTTGTTAGAGATAAGTTTCAACAAGGTGGGATCAAGCCAATGCCTGTCAAGACATATTATCAAGTGGCAGATTTGTTTACAAAAGCGTTGAGTTCACAGAGACTGCAATTCTTGACTTCAGCTCTGGGAGTGTGCACTATCTACAAGAAGTCAGAATTGAGGGGGGATGTTGAAGATGATGGGCTAACAAGGCAGAAGAAGGAAAAGAAAAGTTACATCAGACTAGAATAGAAGGCCTGATGCAGAAGTTGGCTGGTGGCATGGAAGGTAGGCACGCTTGGCACGATGCTTGGCATAGTTGGCATGCTTGGCCTGTTTGGCACGCTTAATAGGATTGGCACGCTGCTGGGTGATCGAAGGAAGGCATACATGTTGTAGCGGACCAAACCTTCTTCTGCATATGGGATTATGTTCTAGTTGCTTTCATAGTTAGTATAAATACTTAATATGATTGTAAATAAAGAAGTGTGTTGAAGAAGATAGAAAATATCTTCCATAACCGTTCTTGTTCATTGACATGCGCTCCTTGGCGCCATCTTCTTCTATATTTGATTTCTTCTGAATTTTGTTCGGTTTTGCTTCATGATTTCTTAGCATTAGTGTTTTAATTCCGCTTATGAGTTGATTTTAACACGAATGAAAGAACCAAGTTTAATTTTCTTAACCACAACTGTACCCGATAATATCCTAATCAAAGTAAATATCTCTAGGGTTTGGAGAGGATGATAGACAGACAAACGATATCTTTATTCTAAGATATAGAGATATTACTAGACAAAAACAAAACCTATATTCATTTTGAGTAATTTATACATGTATATGCCAAAGTTTTCCAATTAAGAAAACTTATCAAGACAATCATACTTACCATTAATATAGCTTTGATATGTCCCCGATCGAATTCAAATTCAGCTTTGCCAGATTTCCAAATAGACACCAATGTGTTAACAAAGTCTTCTGTCTCCTCTCCCTGTGGACGCTGAACATGATCATCAATCACCATGTCAAAAAACTTGCTAAAAGTATTGGCAATTAGTCCAAGTCTTCTTCTTAGCCTCTGAAGATCAAGTACCCCAATAAAAGGAAAGTAATCTCCTAGGTTAGGAGTGGCAGCAACTTTAGTTAAATCAAGATGCTGTTTCACGCTCTTAAATTCCACATGCTCGTCCATATAGTTTTTTCCCAATACCATCCGGCAACCCATATTTGAAACCACAGAATAAATTGTGGAGGTGAGATCGACCGTGACGCGATCTAAAGGCGATGGTTTGATTGAATTCAGCATTAGTATTAGCTCTTCTCTTCTCATGGATTCTAATAAATTGATCTTCTTGCTTGAAAGAAGCTCAAGGGTGCAGATTTTCCGCATATTTCGCCAATATGGGCCATAATGTGCTGAAGCTAAGCTTTTTTCGCCAAGACCGATTTGAATAGCGGCTTCGTGTTCGGGGTCTGCCGGCGAAAGAAAGATCGTGAGTTCTAAGAAACTTTTCGGCGGCTTCAGGAGATGAGACAATGATTGCCGGAACGAATCCGAAGCGCATGTACATAATGGGGCCGTGTTTTTGGGATAAATGGAAGAGATCTTGATGAGGGTTCTTGCCTAAAAGATGCATATTTCCAATTATTGGAAAACCTTTGGGGCCTGGAGGTGATCTTTTGCGTTTCTTCATCCATTGGAGTTCTTGGATCAGAAGAAGAACACATGAAGCCAGGAAAAAGCTTATCAGTAGCCACAAAAGGGATGCCATCGTTTGCGGTTTTACTTCTTTGGTAACTCTGGAGAAGCAAGACTTCTGTTTATTGTAAATGGTGTGATGGTTACAGGCGATCACTGGATCTTTTATATCGACATGTGCACGTATCTTTTTATATTATGAAATAGCAATGAACCGATAACAGATTAACGTAATTTTCATTATAAGTAATAGAATAACAATTTCACTGTGTTTCTAACACATAGATATGCGCGTACATCTGACCTTCATATTGTTAGGTCCCTTAGATCAGAACACACTAGAAGGGGGGTCGAATAGTGTGTTCACCAAGTATGGATATTTTCTGTATAATTTTCGTTTTTAAGTGTAGCCAATACTTGGGTGTGTTCTTTGAACTGAATAAAAACTTTACAAAGAGTAAATAACACAAAGATGTATAGAGGTTGAAGTCAAATGACTCTACTTCTCTACCTTCTTGATTTTTCACAAGAAGGATTCTGAAAAGGGGATTGTTATTTCTATGGGGTGGGGGGAACAACAATCAAAAGTAAAATCCAACAAGATGGAAAACTAGGCCACACGCCTAGGCCATAACCAAGAATTCTAACCCCTTGAAGTCTAGCCTCCAAAGATCTTCTTTGCCCTCAAAGAAATCTTGTAGGGAGAATAGTGCACCACAACACTATCAACTAACCCTCCAAGGCCTAGAAATCTTAAACAAGAAGCACCCTTGCTTCTTGACCAACAATCTACACAGTCTCTCACAATCTTCACTCACTAAGAAGAAGAATCTTCTTCCTTTACAACACAACTCTCAACAATAAAGTAAAATGTACAAGATTACAACTATTTTAAGACCTTGAAACTTTGAGAGAAACTTGAGAGCTTGAATGGTAGAAAGTTGTTGAAGAAGAGAAGAAAACCCTTCTTTTATCACTCTTGAAAATTGTTCTCGTTTGAAAACCCTTGCAGAGCCAATAATGAGTTTTGGCATCTTGTGTTGGTGTGTCCTCATCATTGAAGATCTCCACTTGGCTTGTAGCAATACTTTTGCAGAGATTTCAAAAAGAAAGACAAAATAGAAAACCTGGCATCTTCTGTTTTTGGGAGAGGACATGTGAAAATAACATTAAAAGAGGAGGGCACAAAGAGTCAAATGATGTTAGAAAGTGAAGCATAAGACTTTTGTAACGTTGGTCACATGAAACGCCTAAAGTGTTTATAACACAAGCGTTCAATGTGACATGGAGCGCTTAATGTGAAAAAGAACAGGCGTTCGAAGTCACATAAAGCGCCTTATATGGGCAACTAAAGGTGTTCGAAGTCACATGAAGCGCCTAATGACAGCCTTCATGCTTGTTCGAACTAATTCTGACTTTCCTCAGAAAGTACTTGGTGCACGTGCCTATTTTTGGGGGGAAAGTACTTTTGACTTGGTGGTACACATGAAGTGCCTAATGTAGGCTTTCAAAGTGTACTGCCTTTTTCCCAGAACACATGAAGCGCTTAATGTAGGCGTTCGAAGTGTTTAGGCTTCTATACACTTCACATGAAGCGTCTAATGCAGGTGTTCAAAGTGTACTGGAATTCACCAAGGCATATGAAGCGTCTAATTTAAGCGTTCGAAGTATACTGATTTCCAACCACATCACATAAGGCGCCTAATCCATCGTTCGAAGTATAAACTTGTGCAAATCATCAAAACTTAAACTTTGTTTTAACATTCTGCCTCTTTTTAATGATTTCACAACATGCATAGCTTTTTAAAGTTAGCTCCCCCTTAACTTATGCTCCCCCTCACTTGGTGCAAGAAAAAACTTGGAAAGAACAAAGTGATGATGCAAGTAACTGAACAACATCATTTGGAAATTAGCAAAGTACCAAGTCAACTTATCTTGCAAAAACAAAATGAAATTTTCACATAAGAACAGAAAAAAAGTACATATGATCATCCGCAGCACCTCCACTTGGAGGTGTGAACCCACTAAAATCAAAACCTCCACTAGCTGCAAAGTCAGAGAATCCACCCATGGATCCTTCAACACCGCCAGAACCACCAGCAACGCCAGCAGCAGCAGCACCACTACCACCACCACTTTCTCTCCCAAAATCATCAAAATTAGGGGGAAGAGCCCACGGACAAATCTGCATGAAAGCATTTTTAACAGCAGTCATGTGAAGTTCATTGCGTGCATGCCGAGCTTCATGCTCAGCATCACGAAGCTGCAACTGTTGAACAGTCCGTTGAAGTGAGGCTACTTGTGATAGCAATTCAGATGAAATGCTACCACTGGCATCTTCCTAAGGTCCTTCATCAACCTCATCAGCAAGATCAGGAATGATAGTGGCCTTCCGTTTTTGAGAATCAAAGGCTTGGGCGATGTTGTAGTTGTCGTAGAAATCAGTTTTTGCAACTTGGGTCAGTTCAACATCAGAAATTGCAATACCTTTTGACTTTAACAAGATCGTGATAATATTCGCAAAAGGTAATGCCTTGGACCCTTTTCGGAGAGCAGCAAACATGACTTCTATGAAAATCCAGGCAAGATTCAGCTAGGTCTCATGTTTGATGCGATAAGTAACATAGAAATCCATGTTGCTTGGATATTTAGTGGACTTACCGTTCACACAGTATGTGACCACAGCCAGCAGAATGCGGTCCACCAATGGCATGTTCTGAGTCTTCTTTGAGGGAAAATACCCCAGATCAAATTTTACGTCCTACTCACAGACGTCGTATTTGCTACTCCAGTCAAATACGGAGAAGTCACTTAGTCCCTCATTTCGGATTCTCAAAACTTCACAGATTTCAGAGACAATGAAGTTGAGAGGAGTACCGTCAATAATAGTGTGAAGGGAAAAGGTTGAGACTCAGATTGTGGGGTGACCCACATGTTGATGTAGAACAGTTTGGTGTGTTCACGAGATAATTTCTACATATCCATTCTGGACCAGAGAGAGATCCATTCTTGATGTTCGAGCAAGGTGATGATTTGAAAAGCATCGCTAGTCTCAGGAAGATTACTGAGACGAAGCAATTTGAGTGGGATGATGGGACGATTGTTTGTGTCCCATTTTTCAAAGAGCAGCTTTGAATACATTGAAAGATGCACTCCTTTCTCCACATGATGGGGTGATTTCTTGATGTCGGAGTCAAATTTCTTCAACCCAGGAAAATTTTCCTTGGAGAGTTTTTCACGTATGGAAATTATTTCTTGAGGTTCAACAACCCCTGCAGTTTTCTTGTGTTTCTGGCTCCGGGGGCGTTTGGATGGTCCTGCAAATGCCATGAGAGAGGATTGTTTGATGTTTGAAGAAGAGAAATGCTTGAGAAAATGAAGTGAGCAAAGTGAGGAGAAATGAAGGTAAGGATAGAATTTAAAGGGAGAAGAGGAAGATGTAGAGATTTGGTGTTAATGGTGAGAGGAAAATGGAGAGGTGGGAGTAAATGTTTGGAGTAGTGGAGCAAGATGAGGGGTTTTGAGAAGATGAAGAGGTTGGGAAATGGAGAATATGGGAAGTCGTGTGGAAGAAAGTGGGAAAGAATAATGGTGGCAGGAATTGATGTCTATTGATTAGCGCGAAAATAGAAGAGACGGCAGAAATGACAATGAAGAAATAGGGTTTAGGCGCCTAAAGTGACTTCGAACGACTTCAAAAACACAGATGAAGCGCTTAAAGTCACTTCGAACGGTTGTGGAAAAGTATATTAAGCGCTTAATGCCACTTCGAACAAGTGAATTTATTTAGATAAGGCGCTTAATCTGACTTAGAACGCTAGTGATAAGAAACATAAAGCACCTAATGTCACTCCGAACGAGTGACATCCTTAACATCAGTCGCTTGATGTGACATCGAACGCCTGAAGTAACTGTGATGAAGCGCCTTATGTATACTGATCTTGAAAATTTTAAATTTTTTTTTCTCAAAACTCAAGATGGGTTATTATCAACCCATGTTGAGCAACCCCAACCTACTTCTTATAGATGCAAATACATCACTAGGTAAGGGTTTTGTGAATAGTCTGCTAATTGGTCTTGTGTAGGAACAAATTCCACAGTTACCAATTTCTTTTGTACACAATCACGGATGAAATGATACCTCACTTCAATGTGCTTAGTCTGACTATGTTGGACGAGATTTTGTGCAATATTGATAGCAGACGTGTTATCACACAAAATTGGCACCTTGGAGAAGTGAATGTTATAATCATTTAAAGTGTTTGTCATCCATAACAATTGTGCGCAACAAGAGGCGGCCGACATATATTCGGATTCCGCCGTAGAAAGAGACACACTATTTTGTTTCTTGGAAAACCAAGAAACAAGATAATCTCTAAGAAACTGACAAGTTCCGGAGGTGCTCTTCCTATCAACAAGACTCCCCGCATAGTCGGAATCACAATATCCTCTTAAATCAAAACATGCATTTTTAAGATAAAATAACCCAAATTTCAAAGTACATCTAAGGTATCTAAGGATGCGTTTTACCGCAATTAGATGCATCTCCTTAGGATCACTTTGAAATCTAGCACCTAAGCACACTGCATGTAAAATATCAGGTCTACTAGCCGTCAAATAAAGTAGACTACCTATAATGCCACGATACAAGGTTACCTCGACATGCTTTCCCTTTTCATCCTTGTCAAGCTTGGCACTTGTTCTCATATGAGTGTTTACTTCTCTTCCTTCACCAAAATTGTACTTTTTGAGCAAATCCTTTGTGTATTTGGTTTGGGAAATGTACACGCCCTCTTCGGTTTGCTTGATTTGTAATTTAAGGAAATAGTTGATTTCGACCATCATGCTCATCTCGAACTCACCTTGCATAAGACTAGCAAATTGCTCACAAAGACAATTGTTAGTAGCACCAAAAATAATATCATCAACATATACTTGAATAATTAAATAATTTCTACCTTGTTCTTTTATGAACAAAGTAGTGTCAACTTTACCTTTTGAAAAACCATTATTAAGAAGAAAAGTTCTTAACCTCTCGTACCAAGCTCTTGGAGCTTGTTTGAGGCCACAAAGAGCCTTTTTAAGTTTGAAGACATGATGTGGTGAATCATGACATTCAAACCCAGGAGGTTGTGGAATATACACTTCTTCTTGAATAACACCATTCAAGAAGGCGGATTTAACATCCATTTGGTAAAGTTTAAAATCTCTATAACAAGCATATGCTAATAACATCCTAATAGCCTCAAGCCGTGCTACGGGTGTAAATGTCTCATCAAAATCGATACCTTCTTCTTGACGGTATCCTTGAGCAACTAACCTAGCCTTGTTTCTAGTGACATTACCTTGATCATCCATCTTGTTACGAAATACCCATTTCGTACCAATAATAGGATGATCGTGTGGTTTGGGAACCAACTCCCAAACATCACTTCTTTCAAATTGGTTTAATTCTTCTTGCATAGCCAAGATCCATTTTTCATCAAGAAGTGCATCTTTAACATTTTTAGGCTCTATAAGAGAGACAAATGCATTCTCTCTATATTGACTTCGTGTGGTGATACTCCTATTTAAATCACCTATGACCAACTTGTGTGGGTGAGAACTTTTATGTTTAAATGATCTAGGAAGGTTGGAGATGTCTCCTCCAACTTCCTCATGATCACGTTCCGGGAGTGATGAGCCTTCATTATTCAAATGAATCTCGTTTTATGGAACATGCGATGCATTATTCAAAGTACTTGGTGCACGTGCCCATTTTAAGGGGAAAAGTACTTTTGACTTGGTGGTACACATGAAGCGCCTAATGTAGGCGTTCAAAGTGTACTGCCTTTTTCCCAGAACACATGAAGCGCCTAATATAGGCGTTCGAATTGTTCGGGCTTCCATACACTTCACATGAAGCGCTTAATGTAGGTGTTCGAAGTGTACATGAATTCACCAGGGCACATGAAGTGCCTAATGTAAGCGTTCGAAGTATACTGACTTCCAACAACATCACATAAGGCGCCTAATCCATCGTTCGAAGTACAAACTTGTGCAAATCATCAAAACTTAAACTTTATTTTAACACATATCCTGTCATAGACGGGAGTTTCTAAACCAATAGAGTAATGTTGTTGAATGAGCATCGCCTCCCATCTTTTTATATCCAGTAGTTCGAGTTTTTCTCTATATTTTTATTTATATTATGTATTTGTAATAAATTAGAAAAATCCTGAGGTAGCTGAGTAGAGTGTAGCGTAACCAAACTTCCTTGAGCTCTTTTCTGTCAGCATAATCACCACAATTATGGAAACAAAGATATTGGAATTAAGTTGATTGTATTTGATTAATTATGATTGATTCTTTACTAATGTTGAGGTTATCCCAATTTTCTAATTTGCAACCCTGTGTGTACTATTAATACGGGTATGCCTTAGTCCATCAAAGTAAGAAAGACTATTTTCTTCAATCCAATATTGTTTTCTTCAATTAAACATGGTATCAGAGTTAGTATTTCATCCTCAAAAGTGATGAAATACAAACGCTCATCTACCCAATAACTTACCTCACCAGCGCCGTTCTAGCCATCTGTGATTCTTCATGGCCGACCAAACTCCTCAGTTGAATACATCCCAGGAGGCAACCAACCCAATGACCGAATCCTTAAATTTATCCAAAGTGTTGGAACTTCTGCAAAAATGGGCACACAAATCAGGCTCAGCAGAAGGTACCTCTAGCCAGCAGTTAGTCATATCAGACAAACTCAATGATCATAACTACTCTATATGGGCTAAGAAAATCAGCCTGGCTATTGATGGGAGGGGGAGGCTCAGGCACATAACAGCCCCACCTACCAGGAAGGAAGACCTATAGTACAACCAATAGAGTCAATCAGACTCCATTGTTTTTACTTGGATTTTGGAAAACATCGAATCAGATATTGTTAATCAGTACATCGGTTATCCGACATCATGGGATCTTTGGATGGGGATTGAATCCACCTATAGCAGCGGCAAAGATCCATTACAAATATATGATTTGATGGTAAGAGCCAATAATCTCAAACAGGGGACACTGTCCCTAGAATGCATTTTCAGCCAACTGCAAGCAGTATGTAAGGACATCGATAGGAGACTCCCAAATCCTATGCATTGCTCGAAAGATATGACTGCGTTTAATCAGATTCAACAACAAAATTGACTGTACCAGTTCCTTCAAGCTATTAATGACAGATACGATGGGGAAAAAATGGATATTCTGAAAACAGATCCCCTTCCCTCAGTAGAAGAGGCCTATGCACATATTCGCAAAGCTCACAGGTGTGAAATAATGAAAGGGGGTAGGGAGACCTCACCAGGAAAGAAAACTTCTGGAATAGGAAGCGGACTCATGACTAGGAAAGCCAAGACTGAAGCACCTGATAGGAAGGAAAAATGGCGGTTAGATTTGGCAAAAGCAGGTTTACCAGGCTCATCATCCCGTTAGGAGGACAAAAAATCCCATCTTCACTACACGCACTGCGGTGGTAGCCACCACACAGCAGATGGGTGCTTTCAGATCATCGGGTACCCGGATTGGTGGCCAGACACGCGTAAGAGAGGGAAGAAGAGAGGATGAGCCAGCACAGCCACGGGCAACCAGGAAGTCGCCTGCAATGGCCACGAGGAGATAGGATCTAGAGGAATGAGTCGAAAGGAGACAACCCAAGGGACGGCTTCAGAAAACGCAGGAAGGAAGATTCCAGACGCGGAGCATTCTGGCGAAATAGGTAACGGGCTTGGGGTAAATTTAACCCCAAGCTCTCATCAGTTAAATGCACTCAGCCCACAGCCAAAAAACAAGACTAAACAACTAAATTACTTGAATTTATCTCACAGGTCTACAAGGAGTCCAAAATTTTCCTGCATGAATTTTTGACTGCGGGGCGACGGACACCATGTCCTATGATGCCCAAGATTTTTCTTTTACTACACCTCCTAATAAAAACATTATCCACACTGCCAATGGAGGCGCTGCTATGGTTGAAGGGCCTGGCAGTGTTCATATCTCATCCACACTACGATTATAAAATTGCCTCTATGTTCCATCTCTGTCTCATAAGTTGTTACCTATCAGTCATCTTATCAAAGAATTAAATTGTACTGTACTGATGCTTCTGGCATTTTGCTTGGTGCTGGACATTCGGACGGAGAGGATAATTGGGCATAATTCTGAGCACTGAGGGCTCTACTTTGTGGATGAAGTGGACTAACACGGCACAACAGAGCTCACTCATAGAATAGTTGACAGGCAAGCTTGGCTGCGGCACCGCCGCCTTGATCATCTTTCGTTTGGGTACTTAAAAATAATACTTTCTAAACTATTCAATTGTGTTTCCCAGTTTCAGTGTGATATATGTATTTTAGCTAAGAGTCATAAATAGTCTTATCCTCAAAATCACACCAGAACGCAAAAACCATTTTCCCTTATTCACTCTGATGTGTGGGGACCTTCTCCTGCACCTAGTCCAAATGGTTATTCATATTTTTTACTCTTTGTAGATGATTGTACCAGGATGACATGGGTTTATTTTCTCAAACATAAATCTGAGGTATTTGATAAGTTTGTTATCTTCTATAATATGATATTTACCCAGCATAAAACACAAATCCAAGTCCTCCGTACTGATAATGGTACCGAATACGTCAATAAAACATTCCAAGAGTTCCTCCAACAACATGGCCTAATACATCAAACTGCGTGTCCAGACACCCCACAACAAAACGGGGTGGCTGAAAAGAAAAACCGTATACTCCTTAAAATAACTCATTCACTTATGATCGAATCCAAAGTTCTCACTTACTACTGGCCAGAAGCTATCGCCACAACCAACTACCTCATAAATTGACTCCCCACTAATGTTCTTAAACAACAAACCCTGATTAATGTCCTTAGCAAGTATCACTCTGTCCCACTTCATTTGACCCTCACTCCATAAATATTTGGATGTACAGTTTATGCTCATATTCCTAAAGCTCACCGCTCCAAATTTGATCCACGTGCCAACATATGTGTCTTTGTGGTCTACGGGGTTAATAAAAAGGGTTACAAATGCTACGATCCACTCACTCGTCGCCTGTATACCACTATGGATTGTGATTTTCTTGAGAAAGAATATTAATATGATAGCACACCTCAGAGTGAGGGGGAGACCTATCAGGATGACTCTCTCATGTGGTTGCGCACACCAGTTATGCCAGAAACTTTTCCGACAGAGGGAGTAGTCCAAGCCACCGGACAACTTCTGAAGACAAAACAGAGCCCTACCCATCTGACCATGAGCAGTTATCATCCACAAACGCTTGACCTGAAGTAAGTGAATCTAAGCCTTCTCATTTGCCACCTATTAAGTCCACTGATCAGCCTGTAGCTGGTCCAGACTCTACAAGTCATAGGTATGAGCTACCTCCCTAGAAGAATTGTGGAGTTCCACCGGTCTGGTATGAGCCATAATACACTCCCAGAAATTCGAAGTATCCATTAACGAGGACCACAAAGGGACTTTCACCCTTAGCTATGGCGTTCCAAACATCTCTGTATGTGATGCATATTCCGAGAACAGTAGAAGAGGCTCAGAACCAACCAGAATGGAGGAACGCAATAAAAGATGAAATGGAAGCGTTGATGAGAAATAGAACATAGGAAAGGTGCCGAGTAAGTCCGAGGAAACGACTGATTGGATGCAGATGGATTTTTACTCTGAAGTATAAAGCAGATGGCACCATTGAGCGATACAAAGCAATATTGATAGTGAAAGGTTACACTCAAACCTATGGCATTGACTACTCAGAAACGTTCTCTCCAGTCGCAAAGATAGACACGATCATGGTATCATTTTCAGTGGATGCGAATCTTAAGTGGCCATTATAGCAGATGGATGTGAAGAATGCGTTCTTCATCGATTGCAAGAGGAAGTATATATGGAGCCACCGCCCGGATTTACAGGAGAGTTCAAAAAAGGAGAAGTGTGTAGACTATGTAAAGCATTGTAGGACTTAAAGCAGTTACCTCGAGCGTGGTTTGAAAGGTTCACTATGGCTATGAAGAAGTGTGAATGCTATCAGAGTAACTCGGACCACACACTGTTCCTCAAAAGACGACAACACCTGATCACTTGTCTAGTCATTTATGTTGATGATATGATTATTACTAATAATGATAATGAGGAGATCTTTTGCCTAAAGCAGCAATTGTCTAGAGAATTTGAGATGAAGGACTTGGGATTACTGAGATATTTCTTTGGTATTGAGGTACTCAGAATGAGACAAAGAACATTTATATCTCAGAGAAAGTATGTGCTCGATCTTTTGACAGAAACTGAACTAGTAGATTATAAACCGGCAGATACACCAATAGTAGTAAACCATGGGCTTAAAATCGTGCAGGGAGTAGAATCAGCAGACAAGGGGCAGTACCAACGACTAGTAGGAAAACTGATATACCTGTCACATACAAGACTTGATATAGCCTATGCTGTGGAAGTAATAAGCCAGTTCATGCACCATCCATAAATAGAGCACATGGAGGTAGAAATAAGAGTAGTTCGATATCTAAAAGGAACAGCAGGCCAAGGAATAATGTTTCAGAAACATGGCAATCTAGAGATAAATGTGTACACTCAAGCTGATTGGGCTAGAAATCCAAATGATAGGAGGTCCACATCTGGATACTTTGCTTTGACTGGAGGAAATGTGGTCACATGGAAGAGAAAGAAGTAAAAGGTAGTAGCCTTGTCAAGTGTCGAGGCAGAATTTCAGAGAACTTCTCGAGGACTGACAGAATTGTTGTGGCTAAAGAAGGTGTTAACTGAGATGGGGTTTTCTCCAAAAACTGTGGCCAGACTGCTATGTGACAATAAGACAGCAATAAAAATTTCGGAAAATCCAGTCCAGCATGATCGCACAAAACATGTGGAAGTGGACTGGCACTTCATTAAAGAAAAGATCGATGCTCAAATGGTTTGCCTACCATATGTGAGATCAGAGGAATAACTGGCAGATATACTTACTAAAGGATTACTAAGAGGACGATTTCGAGAAATTCTTGGAAAGTTAAGCATTAAAGATCCGTTGTCTTAACTTGAGGAGGAGTGACAACATAATCACCACAATTATGGAAACAAAGATATTGGAATTAAGTTGATTGTATTTGATTAATTGTGATTGATTTTCTATTAATGTTGAAGTTATCCCACTTCCCTAATTTATAACCCATTGTGTACTATTAATACGGGTATGCCGTAGTCCATCAAAGTAAGAAAGACTGTTTTCTTCAATCCAATACTGTTGTCTTTAATCAAACATTTTCGTTATTGGATTTTTAGTTAAATGGTTCTTCATATTAATTTTGTAATCTTATGCTGAATGTTATAGTGAACATAGACACGCTGTCAAATAACATAAATTTGATCTCTAATTATTTCCCCCTTTTACTTTACGTAGCACTTGTCAATTTTCCGGTTAAAACTCTTAATAAAACAGAATACTTGATGGTGAATGAAAAAAAAATTTCCCTTACAAATAATATCTACCAAAAGGGTATAACAATTTTTACTTAAACACCCAAAATAGTCGAAGAAATCGTATGGCATTTTTGTTAAAACCTACACTTATATGAAGTGACATCTATTTCTAATTAAAACCGTAAGATAATAAATGGTGGTACCACAATTTTCTATGGCTTTTTTTTTCAAATAATCAATGATTATATGATAAATTATCAACATCTGGCCTCACATGACAATGTAACTTGACATTCACATGCACTTATAACCTGTCATTAATATCAAACCACGAATCAGACATTCGTACTCAGTTGAAGAGTATAATTAATGACCTCAATGGATGTGAAAAACTGTGAGCCTGCATTGAATCTAAGTGTTTCTGAATCTATGTTGAAACTTAACTTTGCATGAAAATTGTATCCAATTAAAATATTAAAGCAACGAAAGATCTTTATTATTATTATTTTTTTCAGATCAACCAATGTGGATAAATTCTTTAACATTCTTTACCAAAACAGACATATGCTTTGTAATCTCTTATACACCTTGAGTGCAGCAATTCACGTGCTTTTTTTTGGTGAAATGCAAATTTGTATTACCTGAATTTCAAGACATCAAAGGGATGTATCTCATACAATAGCCCTACTTGTAGAACGGCCTGCTGATCTACATGCATAATTTAGTAATATAAGCTATTTTAAACTATAATTGCATCGCCTATGTCTAAAATATGGGAGGAGCTTATACATCACTCTATACACATGAGTGCATATTCTATGGACTACAACCCTAGATACAAAGTTCAAAAACGTATCTATTCTGCGTCTGCCAGATGTGATATACCGTAGTTGCAAATTTTTGCTGCCTTGGCTTTGAGTGCATTTCTTTTTAGTTTGCATGAGCTCTAAGTCAGCAATCTGTGAACTGTATTAAGTCCCCGTGGAAGTCCAAGCCAGGCTGAGATGGAATTCCAAACCTGCATGGTGGCCAAGCAGGAAAAGAAGAGGTGAGATAATGTCTCTTGTCCCGTAGAGCAGAGCTGACATGCAGTATCATTCAAGTAAACAAGCTTGTCCTTGGTGAGCAGCTTGTTCAGCCCAGCAGTCATAGTGTAAAAGAGTGTTTGAGAGTCGCACCTGAATCCCAGCCAATCTTGGCCCAATTGACTTTCATACCTTTCTTCCTAAAGTGGTCGTACGCCAGATGAGGTTTGAGGATACCTTCTACCATTCAGGAAGTAAGTACGTCTATAGCCAAGGTGCGAGAGCCTGAGCAGGCTAGCAGTTCATCTCTGATCTCTAGTAGTTTCTTCCAAAGGGGTGAGTCAGTGCTGCGCCCTGCTCTTGTCCATAGCGAGGTGTGTGGCTTGTACTTATGATTCATTCACTGTACCTAGAGTGAGTCGTTCTTGTGATGGATGTCTCATAAGTGCTTAGCTAGCCGTGCTAGATTCCACGCTTTCAGTTGAAGAACTCCAAAACCCTCTTCTTCTTTTGGCATGCTGATCTGAGACTAGGATACCCAAGCCTCAAGTGTGGAGTTTCCCTTCAAGAAGTGAAGACTAATTCTGTTTACAAAGGACCTAACATTTGTTGGTATAGGCAGAGCACTCAACCAGAAACAGGTTACGCTTTGCAGCATTTGATTTGATCAAATGTAGTCTGCCAGCATATGAAAGAATATTTGCATTCCATAGACCTACTTTGTCCATCAGTTTCTTGATGAAAGGAGTGTAGCGGATGAGGTCATCCACAAAGCTAAGGTGTGTGATGTTCTGCTCAGCGCAGCCAGCATGAAAGTGAAATTCTTTGTCATGGTGTAACTACCGTAATAGTCTTGAGAGGTACTCTATGCCTCTTACAAAAAAGAGGGGAGATATAGGATCCCCTTGCCTGAGCCCGTGTTTGTCATGGAAGTGCCCATAAGGTCTGCCATTGAGCGAGATAGAATACAAGGTGGATGTCACACACTCCATAATCCATCCAGTGAAGATGACAGGGAAGTCAAGGCCAAGTGTGAACTGACTAGAGGAAAGTAGTCCTCATGGTCAGCCCATATGTTAAAAAACTTAAAAGAGCTTCTTACTACTGTCCTGCATTAATCTAGGCAAGTACGCCAAGAGAGTGGTCAGAGAGGCATCCTGCGGAAAAAAAATGTACCTTTGCCATGGGGAATGTCTCTAGGAAGGTAGCATTGGCGATGACTCTGTCTAACCTAGATTTGACAGAGTCATTATCACAAGTGTGGAAGTAGCCTGATGAGGTGACCTCCATTAGCCCACTCTGGAGGAAGCAGCTGAGCTGGTCCTGCATTTTGTAGTTAGTAGCTGACATGCCTCCAATTCGCTCTTCTTCGCCTAGGATGCAGTTGAAATCTCCCAGGACTATCTAAGGGCTATTCAGTGCTTGGCTCTGGTTGAAATGGATGCTCCATAATGGACGTCTGTCTATAATCCTATTAAACTCATAGACAAGAGTGGCTGACAAGCTCAACTCCGCCACCTTAGATACAATTGTACAGTGTATAGCCTTTGGGTCTGCTGAGCTGACCTGAACATCAACGGAGGATGGATTCTATCCTCAAAAAATTCGCTTTCCTTCATGGGAGTCAAAATTATTTACAAACTCTCAACATACAAACTTTTGTCACAAGAATAGATACATTTTGGTGTGTAATTTTGCTTCTAATAATCTGAGGATGTCTATACTGTGCTTTCTAACAAAATTATAGACTCTATTTTGCTTTAGGGGCTTGTTACATCCCCTAATGACTGTTCCAAAAGCTAATGATCATAGGTCAGACGATCATCCATACCTTGGCCTTACCATGAGGGTCATTAAATTTTTTTCTTCTAGCCATGGGCCTTCAATTTAGCCGAGCTGATCTCAGGCTAGGCCGAGGTGCCTTCCTTTGTTTGTACAAAACCGTGTTGAGCTATAGCAAGGTCCATTTCTGGGTTGGCCGCGATGACCTCAGGTTGGGGTGTGGTGGGTGTTAGGAAATCATACGAGATCACTGCAAAAACGCGCAGCGGAAAAAAACAAAACTTGATCTCCGATTTCCTACCAAAGATCCATGTTGTTCGTTTAATCGACGAAAAAACTCAAAAATTACCTCCGAAGATTCGAAATCCGCAGATGGAAGAGGTGCGGAATCACGAACACCCTCTGTCGGTATCTACACGAACGCTTCCGCCCGGAGTGCTAGCTCTTCAAACGGCGCGGCTGAAGAACTCGTTTTTCTCCAAAAACGGCTCTAGGGTTTCTGTTGTTTTCGTGAGTATTTCGTATATCTCTATGTACGAGATACATAGATATATATACACATATATGGATATTAAAACCGAGTCCTAATCGGTTCCGTTGATGCCAATCAAAATCCATATCAGATATGGATTCTGTCAGGATATTCAAAATCCATATCAGATATGGATTGTCTTGTTATTATCCGATAATACACATGTATATATAATCACCAAAAAACCGAAAATAATAATAATAATAATTAATATCCAATATTAATATTATTAATATTAAAACGATAATAATAATAATAATTAATATCCAATATTAATATTATTAATATTATTAATATCAGCCTTACGCATTCTTGTGTGTGACCCGATAGGCCCATATTAATTGGCAGTTGATTGAATCTCTATTAAACCAACAAGTCGTAATTGGCCTCTAGCAAGGCATTACAACTACCCTATTAATACGAGTAAAGTCCAACTAGCCTAATAATAGTACATGCACTAATCCCTTTGTCACACGATATCTAGTTTGAACATAAGTCATGGTCAGCGTCATACTTATATAGTTCAAACATATGATTACTCGATCTCTAAGTAGACTGATAAAACAAATGATATTGATCACACTATCAATTCATTTGAGCACGGCCATGCATTTCACAGTCTCACTAATCGAGGGGCCCAAAGATATCTCTCTCAAAAGAGAGGGACAAATTCTATCTTGATTGTTCAATATCCTCTACATAATTTCTATCACATTCAATCATGACCTTTATTATTATCCAGTTACGGATAACGTTTGATCATGTCAAAATATAATAGTCCTTATGTTGGAAACTATGACAATCTCAAGTCAAAGGATTAAAACATGACTATCATGAGATTTACTTATGACGCTAATCCATGTAGCAATCTCATGATGGGTCTATCCAATACACTGTTCTCTAACAAGTATCTATGAGATTGATTCGTATCACCATACACATAATCATCTCATAATTATCAAATCAATACTCATACTGATTATAAATTATTTTATCTCTATAACAATAATGAATCAGGGACATATATCAAAATTGTGTAACATACTAACCAACAATAATGATAATAAAACCTCTTTTATTAATAATAAATGCATAACATAAATATCCAAATCATGGCCTAGGGCACATACACTAACAATCTCCCACTTGCACTAGGCCTACAAATATCTGAGACCCATAGATCTAGTGTGCTGATCATGCTTGACCCGTGAGAGAGTCTTAGTCAATGGATCCGCTATGTTATCGTTTGTGTCAACTTTGCATATCTTGACATCTCCTCTATCGATGATGTCTCGAATGAGATGGTAGCGTCTGAGTATATGTTTAGATCTCTGATGAGACCTAGGCTCTTTTGCTTGTGCTATGGCACCATTGTTGTCACAATAAATGTCCACAGGATTTGCAATGCTAGGTACAACTCCTAGCTCAGTAATGAACTTCTTCAACCAAACTGCTTCTTTAGCTGCATCTGATGCTGCTATATACTCAGCCTCTGTTGTAGAATCAGCCACAGTGCTTTGTTTTGAACTCTTCCAACTAACAGCTCCACCATTCAATGTGAATACAAAACCGGACTGCGATCTGAAATCATCTATGTCGGTTTGGAAGCTAGCATCTGTGTAACCATTTACAACTAACTCTTCATCCAAACCTCCATAAACCAAGAATACTTCTTTAGTCCTTCTGAGGTACTTAAGAATATTCTTGACAGCTGTCCAGTGACCTTCACCGGGGTCAGCTTGATATCTACTGGTTGTGCTCAATGGATATGAGACATCTGGTCTAGTACATAACATGGCATACATGATCGATCCTATAGCAGAAGCATAAGGAATTTTATTCATTCGATCTCGCTCATCAGATGTCTGAGGACATTGATTCTTGCTGAGATGAATGCCATGAGACATAGGCAGGAATCCTTTCTTGGACTCTTGCATGTTGAACCTTTTCAACATTTTATCTATGTATGTACTCTGACTCAAGCCTATTATCCTTTTAGATCTATCTCTATAGATCTTGATACCAAGGATATAGGTAGCCTCGCCCAAGTCCTTCATTGAAAATGAATTCCCCAACCAAGCCTTAACCTTTTGCAAGGTAGGGATATCATTCCCAATAAGCAATATGTCATCCACATATAAGACCAGAAACACTACTGCACTCCCATTAACCATCTTGTAAACACAAGGTTCATCTTCATTCTTGATGAAACCAAAGTTCTTAACTGTTTCATCAAAACGAAGATTCCAGCTTCGAGATGCTTGCTTCAATCCATAGATGGACCTTTGAAGCTTGCAAACCTTCTTTGAATTCTCAGGATTTACAAAACCCTCAGGTTGTGTCATGTACACATCCTCGAGTAAATTTCCATTAAGGAAAGCAGTTTTGACATTCATTTGCCATATCTCATAATCATAGTATGCTGCAATGGCAAGGAGAATTCGAATAGACTTAAGCATAGCTACTGGTGAAAAGGTTTCATCATAGTCTATACCATGAGTTTGCTTGAAACCTTTAGCCACAAGCCTTGCTTTGTAGGTTTGCACATTTCCATCCATGTCAGTTTTCTTCTTGAAAACCCATTTGCAACCAATAGTCTTAATACCCTCTGGAGGATCAATTAAAGACCAAACTTGGTTATCAAACATGGATTGCATCTCAGAATTCATGGCTCCAAGCCATTTATCTGAATCTGGACCTGACACAGCTTCCTGATAGGTAGTAGGCTCATCTTGATCTATAAGCATAACTTCACTATCATCAGTCACAAGAAATCCGTATCTCTCTGGCTGACGATGTATCCTATCAGATCTGCGTTGGACTTGTGTTACATTTTCAGGCTCCACAACTGTTTGTGGTTCTGAAATCGTCTCTAAAGACGGTTCAACGATATCTTGTGGAACTTGAGTTTCCTCAAGTTGTACTATACTCCCACTTGTTCTCTTGGAGAGAAACTCCTTTTCCAAAAAGACTCCATTTCGAGCAACAAACACTTTGTTCTCTGAGGGAGTATAGAAATAGTACCCTTTAGTTTCTTTAGGATACCCCACAAAAATACATTTGATTGATTTTGGAGCTAGCTTATCTGACATTAATCTTTTCACATAAGCTTCACAACCCCAAATCTTAAGAAAAGACAAACTGGGTCTCTTACCAGTCCACATCTCATATGGTGTCTTTTCAACCGCTTTAGATGGTACACGGTTCAAAATGAATGCAGCTGTCTCCAAGGCATAACCCCAAAAGGATAAAGGAAGATCTACTTGACCCATCATAGATCGAACCATATCCAATAAAGTCCGATTTCTCCTTTCAGAAACACCATTCCATTGTGGAGTTCCTGGAGGAGTCAACTGTGAAACGATTCCACAATTTCTTAGATGTTGGTCAAATTCTTGGCTCAAATATTCACCACCTCGATCTGATCGAAGGGTTTTAATTGTCTTACCAAGTTGATTTTGTACTTCATTTTGAAAAGTTCTAAACATTTCAAAAGACTCATGCTTATGTTTCATTAGGTAGACATAGCCATACCTACTGAAATCATCAGTAAAAGTAATGAAATACTGAAATCCTCCCCTGGCACTAATGCTGATTGGGCCGCATACATCTGTATGTACCAAGCCCAATAAGTCATTAGCCCTTTCACTATGTCCAGTAAAAGGAGTTTTTGTCATCTTTCCAAGCAAACAAGACTCGCAATTTTCAAATGATTCAAAAACAAATGAATCTAATAATCCATCTTGATGGAGTTTAGATACGCGCTTCTCATTTATATGGCTAAGGCGACAATGCCATAAATATGCAGGGTTTAGTTCATTTGGCTTAGTTCTCTTTGAAGATATGTTATAAATATTACCGTCATTGGAATCATCAAGGTTAAGGACATAAATGCCATTATAACTACTTGCAATACAATAAAGCAAGTCATTTTTATCAAAAATAGAACACTTCTTATTTTTAATTAAAAATGAATAACCTTCATCATCCAAAACAAACACTGAAATAAGATTCCTACTCATAGTAGGAACATAAAAGCAATTGTTTAAAACTAACAAAAGCCCATTGGGCAAGACAAGCTCATAGGTCCTTACAGCTATAGCAGCAACTCTTGCTCTATTGCCAACACGTAGGTCCACCTCGCCCTTCTTCAACATCCTACTCCTTTTGAGCCCCTGCATATTTGTGCAAATATGGGATCCACATCCAGTATCTAATACCCAGGAAGAAGAAGTAGATAAATTAATTTCTATAACATAAATACCTGAAGATGTAGTCGTACTACCCTTCAGCTTCTTCAACTCCTCCAAATAAACATCACAATTTCTTTTCCAATGCCCAGGCTTGTTGCAATGGAAACACGTTCCTTCCTTAGGAACCTTTGCCTTGGGACCAGGTTTCGGTTTAGCTTGGCCCTTTGCCCCTTTTGCACCCTTTGCACTTTTAGCCTTACCCTTGCCTTTAGCTTTCTTTTTCATTAGCTTGGTATTGACACTCAATACATGGGTAGGCTTCTTGATATTCCCCTCAGCAGTTTTGAGCATACCATGTAGCTCAGGAATGGACTTTTCCATATTATTCATATTGTAGTTCATGACGAACTGAGAAAAACTGCTAGGCAAAGAGTGTAGGATCAAATCCGTGGCGAGTTCCAAACTCAGGGGATATCCAAGCCTTGCAAGGTGATCTATATAGCCTTTCATCTTCAGAACATGAGCGCTAACAGATTCACCTTCAGACATCTTACAGTCAAAAAGTGCAACAGCGGTGTCGAACCTATCCTGCCTAGCCTGTTGTTGGAAAGCTTGTTTGAGATGCACACTCATCTCATAAGCTTCTAAGTGTTCCAGGTCTTTCTGAAGTCCTGGACACATAGTTGCCAACATTAGACATCCTATGTCATTGGAATCTTCAACATACTTCTTATACTTGTTCTTAACAGAAGCAGAAGCATCAGCAGGAGGGGGTTCGGGGACAGGGTCATCGAGCACGTAGGACTTCTTTTCTTGCTTGAGAACAATTCTCAAGTTTCGAAACCAGTCAACAAAATTAGTCCCACATTCTTTTAGTTTTTCCTTCTCAAGGATAGATCGCAGCGATAAGGTGGAATTGTTATTAGCAGCCATTTATGATCTACAAAACATGCAAAGTAACACTTTATTAATAATGAGGTTAAAATTTATAAAACTCCCACTAAAACATAACCCTCAAAAGAAATGTTTTAGTGAGCTAAGATCCATATTTGACTTAATTCTAAACTCAGCTTTGGCATGACGCTTAAAATTAAGTTATTTAGGTAGGTAACATCTTTACCAATTACATCTCATGTAACTCTTAGAATTTATGGAATAATGACATCATATATCATTGTATGTTAGATTCCAGCTAATGCCTTGAGCCCAAAACCGTTTTGATAGCCCAATTAAGTCTAACCAATTTTAAACATATGAGTAGCACTATTACTCATCCTACGTAGCTAGGAATGTTTAAAGCATATTGCTTTGGCAATACCTACTTTAATACAATCCCAGTTTTAATAGGTGTTTAAGACATGGATGGCATCAAGACTTAAATTATTAATGAGGGTTCAACTTAGTTTATGTCTTGCAATGCATATCATTATATCGTAGCATCCTATATGCATATATCATCCACGCATCTCATACAAAATGATAAATATGTAAACGTGACATAGCATGGCCAAACTAAATATGATCTTCATGAGACCAAATGAAGATCATAAAGGAAACCCTATGTGAAAGACTTCCTATTACAACATTTGCAATGATACATATCTTCTTGTCTTGAGCCCGTGCCTCCATCTCCATGGAATCCACTCGTCTTTGGTGTGTGTCGCCATCACCATTTTGTAGCTTGATTCTTCATTTATTACAATAACAAAGAAAAACCTAACTACTTGTATAATAAAATATAACAAAAACTACAGCGGCACGCAGGCCATAATAACCCAAAACAAAAATATGACTAAGTCAATCACATAGGTCCTGAGGCCATGCTATGCACCATGCAAAGACATCAACAATTATAATATATTTTACACAAACATATTATAACAAATAAATATATATTGACATTCTTAATGTCACGGTAACGAACTATAGGGCGTACGCATACGGCGGTCCCGCTAGCCGGTTAGCGGGCGGGGTTCCGAGGGGCAGCGCCCCTGGGCGGGGTCCGAAGGGCAGAGCCCCAGGCGGGGTCCGAGGGGCAGCGCCCCTCGAAGCCAAACAGAAAGTATCAATCGCATTGATAATTTTCTTTTCGAAACCCTAACACAGACGCGTCAATCATATTAACGATCTTACTGTTTTGATTACGTGTAAACCCTTATAGAAGCACCGATCGAACCGAGAGTTATCATTCAAAACCCAAAACAGAATCATCAATCGTATCGATAATCTGCTATTCGAAATCCAAAGCAGAATCAATCCGCCATTCGAAATCCGAAAACAGAATCATCAATCGAATTGATAATCTGTCTGTTTTGAATATGCATAACTCTTACAGAATCATTATCGGTTGTTCAAATCGATATAAACATAATCGTTTTTGATCATCACATGAAAAACGAAAACTTTATATCACATATAACAATCTCGAATCATAACGTCTCATGAAAACGAATTGAAAACATCAATCCGCTCTCACCAGATGAGATTCGAATAGGGTTTTACACATAGCGTATGTTTATATCTAATATAAACAGAATCGGTTTTGATCATCATATGACAAACAAATACCGCCGTATACAAATCATCTCATGAAAACGATTCGAAAAACACCATTCTTCTCTCATCATATGAAATCCGAGTTGGGGTTTTTGTACATATCATGCCATACGAAAAACAGTAATCACATAATCACATAAGCATGATATAATCGATTTAAACGAAATCAACAAGTGGCTCTGATACCACTGTTAGGAAATCATACGAGATCACTACAAAAACGCGCAGCGGAAAAAAACAAAACTTGATCTCCGATTTCCTACCAAAGATCCATGTTGTTCGTTTAATCGACGAAAAAACTCAAAAATTACCTCCGAAGATTCGAAATCCGCAGATGGAAGAGGTGCGAAATCACGAACACCCTCTGTCGGTATCCACACGAACGCTTCCGCCCGGAGTACTAGCTCTTCAAACGGCGCGGCTGAAGAACTCGTTTTTCTCCAAAAACGGCTCTAGGGTTTCTGTTGTTTTCGTGAGTATTTCGTATATCTCTATGTACGAGATACATAGATATATATACACATATATGGATATTAAAACCGAGTCCTAATCGGTTCCGTTGATGCCAATCAAAATCCATATCAGATATGGATTCTGTCAGGATATTCAAAATCCATATCAGATATGGATTGTCTTGTTATTATCCGATAATACACATGTATATATAATCACCAAAAAACCGAAAATAATAATAATAATAATTAATATCCAATATTAATATTATTAATATTAAAACGATAATAATAATAATAATAATTAATATCCAATATTAATATTATTAATATTATTAATATCAGCCTTACGCATTCTTGTGTGTGACCCGATAGGCCCATATTAATTGGCAGTTGATTGAATCTCTATTAAACCAACAAGTCGTAATTGGCCTCTAGCAAGGCATTACAACTACCCAATTAATACGAGTAAAGTCCAACTAGCCTAATAATAGTACATGCACTAATCCCTTTGTCACACGATATCTAGTTTGAACATAAGTCATGGTCAGCGTCATACTTATATAGTTCAAACATATGATTACTCGATCTCTAAGTAGACTGATAAAACAAATGATATTGATCACACTATCAATTCATTTGAGCACGGCCATGCATTTCACAGTCTCACTAATCGAGGAGCCCAAATATATCTCTCTCAAAAGAGAGGGACAAATTCTATCTTGATTGTTCAATATCCTCTACATAATTTCTATCACATTCAATCATGACCTTTATTATTATCCAGTTACGGATAACGTTTGATCATGTCAAAATATAATAGTCCTTATGTTGGAAACTATGACAATCTCAAGTCAAAGGATTAAAACATGACTATCATGAGATTTACTTATGACGCTAATCCATGTAGCAATCTCATGATGGGTCTATCCAATACACTGTTCTCTAACAAGTATCTATGAGATTGATTCGTATCACCATACACATAATCATCTCATGATTATCAAATCAATACTCATACTGATTATAAATTATTTTATCTCCATAACAATAATGAATCAGGGACATATATCAAAATTGTGTAACATACTAACCAACAATAATGATAATAAAACCTCTTTTATTAATAATAAATGCATAACATAAATATCCAAATCATGGCCTAGGGCACATACACTAACAGTGGGTTGCTGGGCCAAGGTGGTGAGTGGCCAAGCTGGGCTGTGGGTTGATGCTGAGCTGGCAGTTGGCCAAGCTGAGCTGGTGGATAGGCAGGTGATGTGTGGATGGCCTTTGTGCATTGCTGTGTCTTTTATGGTTGAGCTGACCTGGGCTATGCCGAGCTGACCAGGATTGTTTAGAGGTTGATAGAGGTAGGATTCGACGAAGTTTACTGGGCAGACCTTTTATGGGAGGCTACGTTGTGGACGAGCTACATGCAGTCTCTGCAGAACATCGGTAGCCTTTCATACTCCACCTTCTGAACAATTATGGTGCCATTCGAGAGCACCAACTCTACTGAGCTCAACAGCTCCTTGCTAAGATCCACTTCATCAAGCACACGAGCAAAGTTTCAAGTGCTCCTTTTGTTGTGAGTTGATCTGCATACAACAAAATGCCGAGCTAGGAACAAATACTAGAGAGGACCTGGTCCACCCAGAGCGTGACAGGTAAGTTGGGAAATTTTACCCAAACTAGGACTTGTGCATTTTAGTTGCCCCAAATATGAAGAGTCTGTGCATTTTTTGAGGATAAGAGACCTCTCATACACAAAGTATGGCCCTGCACAGAAGATCTCCTCCATCTTCTTAGCTGACTCAAATTTGAAAATAATCCATCCAGACGCATGGACTTCCACTTTGTGCTTTTCTTTCCAGGATTTGGAAAGGTTTTGCACTGCTTGCTGACCTGGGAATCATCCGATGAAGCAGCCTACAAGACAACGATCTACTTCTTCATTGTTGCGCAACTCATCAATGTTGATGTGTACCTTGCCTAGGGTGCACACTTCTATTTTTTAAGTCTGCGGCCGTGCTCAGGCTTTTTTTGTTTCCAAAAAGGGAATTCCAAGCTCTGCCTTGTGCTGGCTGAGCTGTTGTCTGGGTTGTCTGAGGTGATTGTTGGGTGAGCTGTTGGGGGAAGGGCAGGGTTATTTGAATTTGGGAAATGTCAACTCTTGTAGCAGAAGGGGCCACAGGAGCTGACGGATTGGTGGCTGCAGGATTAGGTGGCATTTGCGTGTTGGTGTGTGGGAGGAGAAAGGGTGTGGCAGTCACATGAGGAGGGATGTTTTTTGCCTGACATGTTGCTGCTGTTACATCATCGTCAATTTTACCCGCTAGGTAATTGCACGCGTGGGATTTCTTGTTCCCAGCTTCTTCTTCTTTAGGATTCAAACTTGAAATCCCTGCGCCATCTTCATCTGAGGCTGATGGAGTAGAGGCATCACCAGCAGCTGCTCTCACCTCAATCTTAGGTTTTATGGTGGATCATTCATCATCGGAGCTGCCGTAGAAGGAGAGTGAGTCTTTATCTTCAGAGCTTGTTACCTCCGCTATTGGTTGTCGCTGTTTTTGTCTGCCCTTCTTGTTGACATGTAGCTTATGCTGTTGAAGCATATTTCAGCTTCAACACACCTTAGCTGCCTTTGTTTTAGGCATAGTGCAGCCCCTGTAGACTCAAAAATAGTATAGTAAATATATTGAAATGCCAAGGGAGAAAATTTCCTTATAGAGAGAAGACATGTAGTTTCTCTCTCTAACTTTGTCAAAATTCATGTGAGATTCAGAATTAACGATCAAATTGATCAATGTATAATGAGCTAAGAACGAATGTGAAAGGAGAAAATCAAATGACGAGCAAAGAATGCTCTGGCGCCAAAGTTGAATGTCTTCAACTTGAGAAAGACGAAGGAATCAGAAATTTTATTATGCTCACCCACTTAGTAGTACAATACTTACTTGTATTTATACTAATCTAAGGAACTATCTAGAAACTAAAATTAACAAGTGAGAAGTAAGCTGGTTTAATGTTGAAGCAGTAGCTTCTGCTGCAGAATTCTCAGGCAAGTCACCAAGCGTGCCACCGTGCCAACCTTGCCATGCGTGCCAAGACTAATCGTGCCATGTACGCCAACCGTGCCATGCGTGCCAAGACTAAGCGTGCCATGTACACCAACCGTGCCACTCGTGCCAAGACTAATCGTGCCATGTACGCCAACCGTGCCATGCGTGCCAAGACTAAGCGTGCCATGCACACAACCGTGCCATGCGTGCCAATGTCATCTGATTATATCACAGACTTCTTTTTCTTCTTATCTTCATCTGTATCTTTAACACCCCCCCTCAATTCTGACTTCTTGTAAATGTTGCAAACCCCTAAAGCAGAAGTCAGAAATTGCAGTCTCTGTGAACTCAATGCCTTAGTAAACAAATCAGCCACCTGAAGCTCAGTCTTGACTGGCATTGGCTTAATCACCCCTTCTTGAAACTTGTCTCTGACTACATGACAGTCCACTTCTATATGTTTTGTTCTTTCATGAAACACTGGATTTTCTACTATATATATGGCACTCTTATGATCACAAAACAGCTCTACAAGTTCTTTTTGTTCTACCCCCAGGTCCTTCAACAGATATAGCAACCACTGTACTTCACAAGTAGCTGCAGCAAGTGACCTGTACTCAGCCTCTGAAGAGGATCTTGACACTGTAGATTGTTTCTTTGCTTTCCAAGACACCAGAGCATCACCAAAGAACATACAATACCCTGTAACAGATCTCCTGGTTTCAGTACACCCACCCCAGTCTGAATCTGAATAAGCTTTAAGCAATTTTGAACCTGTGCTAGGAAACAACAGTCCTTGACCAGGACTACCCTTCAGATACCTAAGCACCCTATGAACAGCCTTCATATGCATTTCTGTGGGACAATCTAAAAACTGCCTTAATTGTTGGACAGCATATGAAATATCAGGCCTTGTAATAGTAAGATACAATAACTTGCCAATAATCCTCCTGTAACAAGACACATCTGAAAATAAAGGTGAATCATTATGTTCCAGTTTTCGATTCTGCTCCATAGGTGTCAAAACAGGTTTAGCTGCCAAAAAACCTGTCTCTTCTAACAATTCCAGTGCATATTTTCTTTGACAAATCATAAACCCCCCCGAGACCTTGCCACTTCAAGCCCCAGAAAATATCTAAGAACACCTAAATCTTTGATTTGAAATGTAGAATGCAAATGCTCTTTCAGATGTTGAATATGAGATAATGAATCACTAGCTACAATAATGTCATCAACATAAATGAGCAAAGCTATGAAAGAATCTGAAGATCTTTTAGTGAACAAGGTGTAATCATTTTTAGACTGTGTATAACCCTGAGACAGTAAGTACAAAGTAAGCTTTTCATTCCATTGTCTACTGGCTTGTTTAAGCCCATAAAGAGATTTCTGAAGCCTGCAAACTGCATTAGGGATGGATGACTGGACACCTTGAGGCAACTCCATATAAATCTCCTGATATAGATCACCATGAAGAAAGGCATTATTGATATCTAATTGATGCACATGCCAATGATTCACAGATGCCAAGGCCAAAAATAGACGCACAGAAGTCATTTTGGCCAAAGGGGAAAAGGTATCAACATAATCTATACCTGGTTGCTGGGTGTACCCCTTAGCCACAAGCCTGGCTTTATATCTCTCAATAGAGCCATCTGCCTTGCGTTTGACCTTGTAAACCCATTTACAGCCAATAGGCTGCTTACCCAGTGGCAAGGGAACAATGTCCCAGGTATGTGTGGCCTCTAAGGCTGCCAACTCAAGCTGCATAGCTTGCTGCCAGGCTGCTGATGCAGCAGCCTGCTGATATGTCACAGGTTCTTGTTCAGCACTGATGCTGAGGATGTAGGATCTGTATTCAGGAGCCAAAGCTTCAAGAGAGTGATATGCTTGTATAGGATATGGCACAGGGCCAGAAGAATCAAAAATGTCAGAAGAGTGACTAAGATTACAATAGTAATCCTGTAAGTATGACGGGGCATGTCTAGATCTAGTATGTCTATGATCAGAACCTGATACTGGAGGCAAATGAACTTCCAACTGAGTTACAGGTATCTGATCATTTGGAAGGAATCCTGAAGCCTTGGAGGACGAATTAGGAGAAGATGACACTGAAGGCAATGGTGACTCTGAAGGAGACACAGTGTCAGTTGAATGAAGAGTATCAGGAGAAGGTGGCAACTCATGTAAGGGATGTACTTGAGTAGGAGATGGACAAGAACTCAGAGGAACGTCAGCCACAGCATGAGGGACTGGGACTGATGCCGCTGGCAAAGAAGATCCATTGGAGAATGGAAATGAATTTTCATGAAACAGAACGTCTCTAGACACAATAATAGATTTGTCTTCCAGTTTTTGAAGGATATACCCCTTTGTATTCATAGGAAAACCAAGAAAAACACAAGGCATAGACCTAGGCTCAAATTTTGCCTTATGAGGGGTGTTGTCACAAGCAAACGCCAAACACCCAAATACTCTCAAATGAATATAAACAGGTTGATTCTGATGTAAAACCTCATAAGGAGTCTTATTTTGAAGTACGGGTGATGGCATCAAATTTATTAAATAAGTGGCATGCTGAAGACAGAATCCCCAATACTCAATAGGCAATGAGGCATGAAACCTAAGTGCTCTAGCTACAACCAAAAGGTGTTGATGCTTCCTTTCAACCACCCCATTCTGTTGGGGAGTATAGTTACAGGTTGTCTGATGAACTACCCCATGTTGCATATAAAACTCAGACATTTTGAATTCAAGTCCATTATCACTCCTAACAACCTTGATATGAACATTAAATTGAGTAAACACATAGTGAAAGAAGCTCTGCAAAACTTGCCTAACCTCAGACTTTGCTTTAAGGAGATATATCCAAGTATACCTTGAACAGTCATCAACTATGGTCAGAAAATATTTTTGACTGTACATTGTAGGGTGCCTATAAGGGCCCCAAATATCAACATGAACAACATCAAAAGGAAGCTTAGAGGCTGTAACAGAAGTGGGAAATGGTGACCTCTTCAATTTTGCTAAGGGACACACTGTACAAACATTATTCTGATTAAAAGAAGGTATGTCTGGATGTAGCCTATGCAACTCTTGTATTCTAGTGGATGAGGCATGCCCAAGTCTGGCATGCCACAGATACGCATCAGACTCAAGACTGGTAGAAGACAAAGCAGAAGGCAAAGGACATGTACTGGATACTTCACATTGCAGAGCTACACTGGAATCATATATGTAATAAAGCCCATGATGCTTCTTAGCTGAACCAATCATCCTCCTGGACAACTGATCCTGAATCAAACAACCAGAATCATGAAATGAAACAAGCAGATGTGGAGAGTCAGTAAGCTTGCTGAGAGAGACAAGGTTGAAAGAAAATGAAGGAACGTATAAAACATCCTTCAAGATCAGACCACTATGCAAAACAACGATTCCTTTATGAGTGGATTCAACTGTGACATTGTTAGGAAGCTTAATAGAGACATGATCAATAGGATTATAAGACTGAAATAACGACAAGGAACATGAAATGTGATCAGTGGCTCCTGAATCTAAAATCCACACACAATCAGTGCTTACAGATTGCTTACCTGTGAACATACCAGTCTGTGCCGTCATGAGAGCTCCTTGTACCTCCTTATTTCCATTGCTTCCTGAAACAACATCATCAACATCCAACAACTTCAGTAGTTTAGTAAACTGTTTTTGAGTAAGAGATTGCGTAGGTTGTGAAAACAAAACAAACGGAGGCAATTCAACATCACAGTTCGAAGATCTCTCTTCAACTGTTTCAACAGCATTCACTTGACTTTTAAACTTGAATCCGGGGGGAAATCCGTGCTTTCTGTAGCATCTGTCACTCGTATGTCCAATCATACCACAGTGATTACATTGCAAGCGCTTATTTCCTTCTTGATAAAATCTTCCATTACCTCTTCTATATGATTGTCCTTGCCTTTTATTAGCATACGCATTTGCTACAAGTCCTTCCTGATCATCACAATTCGCAGCCAACGCAGTAGGTGCATTGCTAAAACCAGTTGACACAGCATTATTAGAAATTTTCCTTTCAAACTTTAATGCCATTGCAAAAACAGTCTTAATATCTGGTAGAGGAGTCATTACAAATACTTGTGATCTCACTGGATCAAATTCCTCATTCAGTCCTTTAACAAACTTTATGACATAGTCACTTTCAATGAATTCATTCACCTTTTTAGTTATGTCACACACACATCGAAGGCAGTCACATTTTGGTATGGATCTTAGAGAAGCTAGTTCTTCCCATAGTACTTTCAGTTTCGTAAAATAATCATTTACGCTAAGACTTTCCTGCTTCACAGCATAAAATTCACATAGTAAATCAGATAATCTGAATGGATCACCACTTCCATACCTCATAGCTAGATCATTCCATACATCCAGAGCACTATCGTACCACATTATACTTTGCGCAATTGAAGGAGAGACGCAGTTCATGATCCAGGACTGAATCATGGTGTTTACCTGCCTCCATTGGTGAAATTGAGGATCATTCTGTGCAGGTTTAGGTATAGATCCATCGATAAAACAGGTCTTATTCTTCACTAGCAACGCCATTTGAAATGTTCTGCTCCATGAGTGGAAATTGTGCGGATTGAGAGGAGGTTGAACCAGAACGATAGCTGGACTGTCATTCGGATGCAAGTAGTACGGGCTACTTGCTGGATTCTCATTGTTCACATGATTAATTCGTGAGCTAGATGAAGCAGCACTTGCATTCGCCATGTTTACACTATAGTCAAAGTGATTTACGAAAGGAAACACCGATGTGACGTAGAGTTTGATCAAGATCGTTCAAGGAGTTAATAACGAATTGTCGTGGCTCTGATACCATGTCAAAATTCATGTGAGATTCAGAATTAACGATCAAATTGATCAATGTATAATGAGCTAAGAACGAATGTGAAAGGAGAAAATCAAATGACGAGCAAAGAATGCTCTGGCGCCAAAGTTGAATGTCTTCAACTTGAGAAAGACGAAGGAATCAGAAATTTTATTATGCTCACCCACTTAGTAGTACAATCATTACTTGTATTTATACTAATCTAAGGAACTATCTAGAAACTAAAATTAACACGTGAGAAGTAAGCTGGTTTAATGTTGAAGCAGTAGCTTCTGCTGCAGAATTCTCAGGCAAGTCACCAAGCGTGCCACCGTGCCAACCTTGCCATGCGTGCCAAGACTAATCGTGCCATGTACGCCAACCGTGCCATGCGTGCCAAGACTAAGCGTGCCATGTACACCAACCGTGCCACTCGTGCCAAGACTAATCGTGCCATGTACGCCAACCGTGCCATGCGTGCCAAGACTAAGCGTGCCATGCACACAACCGTGCCATGCGTGCCAATGTCATCTGATTATATCACAGACTTCTTTTTCTTCTTATCTTCATCTGTATCTTTAACAAACTTCCAATTTTTTTCTTCGCCGACAAATGTATTCTTATTCTGGTTTCACATGCTTCATTGATCTGCCTCTACCTAGATATGCTTTATGGTGAAAACTAACTCACCCAGCAATTGTATAATTTATTTTCATTGATAATTTAACGTGCATGTCAAGATTTTGTGTCCCTTGTAATCCCCCCGAATCTCACTAGTGTGCCAGTTATATTATGCAAAGGGAACATAATTTAGCAATTAATAGCGCACCATTGATATAGCCGACACGTTCAATGACTGTATAAACCTATCCTAATAAAGAAATTTTAAATAGTAGGATCATTGCATATGATATACATATGATAAGTACAAAACAATTAGGGAGAACTGCACGCACTCAGTTTAGCCGATTAATAAAATAAATCAGCTCTATTGTCTTAAAGTCAAAGTCAACTCTATTGACACTTATGTGAATAATGTAATTTAATGGTTCCCAACTGGCTAGATGCTTTTCTGCCCTACGAATTGACCTTTAATTCATAAGAAGGGTATAATAGCATTATTTATCTCTAAATTGGCTTACTAAATTAGTTATGCTATTTATATTATGAAGTAGCAGTTGATCGACATAGTTTGCCGCAACTTTCATTATGAGTCATTGGAAAACAACCTCTATGTGTTTCTAACACATGGGTATGGTTGCGTACATCTGACCCCACATACCCCGCTATAGACGGAAGCCTCTAAAACTATGGGTAATGTTATTGTTATTGTATCTCTTTTTAATTGAGATCCCATCAACATATTGCGTACACGGCGATGTAATGATCACAAAATTAATTAATTGAATTAACCAGCGATAGTCAGGCAAAAGATGACAGATAAATAGACATAGTAACCAGAAAAGAAAAAGACATAGTAACCTTATAGTCTCATATTTAATACATGCTACTATGTATCCAATCAAGGCAGAAACATGCTTTTCTGCAAAGAATTTATAGTTCATACAATGAGAGAATACGATATATTATAAGTATAAATAGGTGAACGAGAACAGCACAACATTCAGTGAAACCCATGAATAAATCTAGTCAATTTTCTTGGGTAAAGGAAGGATTATACCTCATTTATTACTACCCTCACATAAAATAGACAAATAATGTAATTACATCGCATAAAAACATTTCAAAAAAACATAGAAAGCTCCAAATGAAACGCCAAACAAGCTAAGCGTAAAAATTACTATTCAACTCAAAAGAACAGTTGAAAGAAGAAAATAAAACACTCATATCTTTGACACTTCTAGTAAGGGGAGGAGATTCTAACCTTAAAAGTGAGTTTTTTTTGTCAAGTACTTCTTCTAAGCTTATCATTTTGCTCAGGACCCGTTTCACAGATAACTTGTAAGTCCTTCAGTAATTAGATCCTCCATACCATGTTGGGTCCCTTAGAACACACTAGAAGGGGAGGGGGAGGTTGAATAGTGTGTTCACCAAGTATGGATATTTTCTGGATATTTCTCGTTTTGGAGTGCAACCAATACTTGGATGTGTTCTTTAGAAAGAATAAAGATTTGCAAGAAAGTAAAGAACACAAGGATGCATAGAGGTTCAAGTCAAATGACTCTACTCCTCTACCTTCTTGATTTTTCAAAAGAAGGATTTTGAAAAGGGGATTGTTATTTCTATGGGAGAAACAACAATCAAAAACGAAATCCAACAAAATGAAAAACTAGGCAACACGCCTAGACCACAACCTAGAATTCTAACCCTTTGAAGTCTAGCCTCCAAAGATCTTCTTTGTCCTCAATGAAATCTTGTAGGAAGAATAGTGTGCCACAACAATATCAACTAACCCTTCAAAGTCTAGAAAACTCAAACAAGAAGCACCCTTGCTCCTTGACCAACAGTCTAACAATCTTTCACAATCTTTACTCACCAAGAAGAAGACTCTTATTCTTCTTACAATAATCACTCTCAACAATAAAGTAAAAAAATGTACAAAGTTTACAACTATCTTGAGAGCTTGAGCTTGAGAGAAAACTTGAGAGCTTTGAGATGTAGAAAGTTGGAGAAGAAGAGAAGAAAACCCTTCTTTTATCACTCTTGAGAATCCTCCCCGTTTGAAAACCTCTGCAGAGCCAATAATGGGCTTTGACATCTTGTGATGGTACATCTTCATCATTGGAGATCTTTCTTTGGCATGTAGCAATACTTTTGGAGAGATTTCAAAAAGATTTGAGGGAGGACCTATGAAAATAGCACTAAAAGAAGAGGGTACAAAGAGTCAACTGATGTTAGAAAGTGAAGCAAAAAGACCTTTGTAACGTTAGTCACATGAAGCGCCTAAAATATTTATTAAACAGGCCTTCAAAGTGACATGGAGCGCTTAATGTGAAAATGAACAGTCGTTCGAAGTCACATTAAGCGCCTTATGTGGACAGCTTAAGGCGTTCGAAGTCACATGAAGCGCCTAATGTCAGCCTTCACGCTTGTTTGAATTAATTCTGACATTTCTCAGAAAATTACTAGGTGTACGTGCCTATTTTTGGGGAAAAGTACTTTTGACTTGGTAGTACACATGAAGCGCCTAATGTGGTCGTTCAAAATGTACTGCCTTTTTGCCAGAACACTTGAAGCGCCTAATATAGGCGTTCGAAGTGTTCGGGCTTCCATACACTTCACATGAAGCGCCTAATGTAGGTGTTCGAAGTGTACGCACATCCAGACACTTCACATGAAGCGCCTAATGTAGGCGTTCGAAGTGTACGGATTCCACCAAGGCACATGAAGCGCCTAATGTAAGCGTTCGAAGTATACTGACTTCCAACACACTACATGAAGCGCATAATCCACCGTTCGAAGTGCCAACTTGTGCAAATCATCAAAACTCTAACATATTCTAACATTCTCCCTCTTTTTGATGATTTCACAAAATGCATAACTTTTAAAGTTAGCTCCCCCTTAACATATGTTCCCCCCTCACATAAAGCGATATTTACTCTTCAAGTAGAGAAACATATAATTCAACAATAGTCATGCACAAGACATTAGCATAAACTTAAGTTTAAAACAACCCAAAAAAATTCAAATAAACATAGGAAGGAATGATAAGTTGTTAGCCATCAAAAAGATAATACTTTTGCAAACCATCAGAAAATCTAAAGAATTCTACAATCCACCATCGGAGCCAGCACCACTTCCACCAGGAGGAAAATCCCCAAAACTGAAACCACTTGTTGCCTACTCTGCAAAACCACCCATTTGCTGACCACTTCCCCCAGCTTCTCCACTTCCACCAGCACCAGCACCACCAGTCTCAGCATCTCCAGCAGCAGCATTTCCAGCATGTTCTTCCCCTAAATCATCAAAATCAAGAGGAATGTAGGCCCATGGAAATTCACAGAGAAAGGCTGCTTTGAGAACTCCAAAACGATATTCATGACGCACATCTCTCAGTTGAAGTTGCTGAACAAACTGTTCCAATGACTGAATTTGTGCACGCAGCTGTGCTTCAGTACTTGAACTTTCACCTTCGTGAGGCCCTTCATCCACCTCATCAGCAATATTAGGCAGGGTAGTGGCTTTGTGTTTTTGAGAATCGATGGCTTGGGCAATGTTATAATTGTCATAGAAATCTGTTTTAGCCACCGTGGTTAGTTCATTATCAGAAATGATAATACCTTTTGATTTGAGTATAATGGTAATAATATTTACGAAAGGTAAGGCCTTGGAAGCTTTCCGAAGAGCAGCAAAAATGACTTCTATCATAATCCAAGCAAAATTGAGCTGGGTTTCATGTTTGATTTGGTAAGTGACGTAGAAATCCATGTTGCTTGGATTTCTGGTCGACTTACCATTAACACAGTAAGTAACAACGACCAACAAGATGCGGTCCATCAGAGTCATATTTTGAGTCTTTCATGAAGGAAAGAATCCCAGATCAAATTTAACATCTTGTTCACTGATTTCGTATTTACTGCTCCAGTCAAATACGGAAAAGTCACTCAGCCCTTCGTTTCTTATTCTGAGGACGTCACAGATTTCGGGAATAGAAAAACTAAGAGGCGTACCATCAACGACAGTATTCAGAGAAAAAGATTGAGATGCAGACTGTGGAGTTACCCACAAATTTGCATAGAACATCCTGGTATGTTCGCTGGAGAATTCCTGCATATCAGTTCTGGACCAGAGAGAGGTCCATCCTTGATGCTCTAACAAGGAGATAAGCTGGTCCGCATTGCGAGTCTCAGAAAGATCACTGAGACTAAGCAGTTTGAGTGGAACAATAGGCCGGTTGTTTGTGAGCCATTCTTCAAAAAGCATATTGGAGTACAAAGATAAATGCACTCCTTTGTCCATATGACAGGGTGATTTCTTGATTTCTGGGTCAATTTTCTTTAACCAAGGAAAATTTTCCTTGGTGAGCCCTTCACGAATGGATTTTATTTCTTGTGGTTCCACAATCCTAAGCCCAGCAGTTTGCTTGCGATTGTGGCTGCGAGGCCATTTGGAGGGACCTGCTGAAGCCATCTAAGTGATATGAGTGAAAGGATTTGAGAAGAGAAAGAAAAATGGAAGATCTAGTAGGGCGTTTATATGTGAGAAGAAGAAGAGAGATGGGATTATAAAAAGAATGAAGGAAGATGAAGGGTAATTGGAAGTAATGGAGGGAAGAGAGGGATAATGGGAGAGAGATTTGTGGAGGAAGAAGATGAAGAGGTGAGGGAGAAATGATTTTGGGAATTGAAGAAGGAGTCAGATGTGGGAAAGAGAGAAGGAAGAAAATGGCGGCAGGAAATTTGATGATCATTGAATGGCGCAAAAACTGAAGAGACGGCAGAGAAGACTGTGAAGAAATAGGGTTTAGGCGCCTAAAGTGACTTCGAACGTCTTCACAAAACAAGATGAAGTGCTTAAAGTCACATCAAACGGTTGTGGAACAGTAGATTGAGCGCTTAATGTCACTTTGAACAAGTGAACTTACTCAGATAAAGCGCTTAATCTAACATTAAACGCTAGTGTTTGTGAGCATAAGGCGCCTGATGTCACTTTGAATGAGTGACATCCTTAATATCAGGCGCTTGATGTGACATCAAACGCCTGAAGTAACTGTGATGAAGCGCCTTATGTGTACTGACCTTGAAAATTTGAAAATTTTCATGCTCAAAACTCAAGATGGGTTATTATCAACCCATGTTGAGCAACGCCAACCTACTTCTTATAGATGCAAATACATCACTAGGTAAGGGTTTCGTGAATATGTCTGCTAATTGATCTCGTGTAGGAACAAATTCCACACTAACCAAGTTGTTTTGTACACAATCACAGATGAAATGATACCTCACTTCAATGTGCTTAGTCCGACTATGTTGGACAGGATTTTGTGCAATATTGATAGCAGACGTGTTATCACACAAAATTGGCACCTTGGAGAACTGAATGTTATAATCATTTAAAGTGTTTGTCATCCATAACAATTATGCACAACAAGAGGCGGCCGACACATATTCGAATTCTGCCGTAGAAAGAGACACACTATTTTGTTTCTTAGAAAACCAAGAAACGAGACAATCTCCAAGAAACTGACAAGTTCCGGAGGTGCTCTTCCTATCAACAAGACTCCCCGCATAATCGGAGTCACAATATCGTCTTAAATCAAAACATGCATTCTTAGGATAAAATAGACCAAATTTCAAAGTACTTCTAAGGTATCTAAGGATGCGTTTTACAGTAATAAAATGCATCTCCCTAGGATCACTTTGAAATCTAGCACATAAACACACTGCATGTAAAATATCAGGTCTACTAGCCGTCAAATAAAGTAGACTACCTATAATGCCACGATACAAGGTTACCTCGACATGCTTTCCCTTTTCATCCTTGTCAAGCTTGGCACTTGTGCTCATAGCAGTGTTTACTTCTCTTCCTTCACCAAAATTGTACTTTTTGAGCAAATCCTTTGTGTATTTGGTTTGGGAAATGTACACGCCCTCTTCGGTTTGCTTGATTTGTAATTTAAGGAAATAGTTGATTTCGACCATCATGCTCATCTCGAACTCACCTTGCATAAGACTAGCAAATTGCTCACAAAGACAATTGTTAGTAGCACCAAAAATAATATCATCAACATATACTTGAATAATTAAATAATTTCTACCTTGTTCTTTTATGAACAAAGTAGTGTCAACTTTACCTTTTGAAAAACCATTATTAAGAAGAAAAGTTCTTAACCTCTCGTACCAAGCTCTTGGAGCTTGTTTGAGGTCATAAAGAGCCTTTTTAAGTTTGAAGACATGATGTGGTGAATCATGACATTCAAACTCGGGAGGTTGTGCAACATACACTTCTTCTTGAATAACACCATTAAAGAAGGCGGATTTAACATCAATTTGGTAAAGTTTAAAATCTCTATAACAAGCATATGCTAATAACATCCTAATAGCCTCAAGCCATGCTATGGGTGCAAAAGTCTCATCAAAATCGATACCTTCTTCTTGACGGTATCCTCGAGCAACTAACCTAGCCTTGTTTCTAGTGACATTAACTTGATCATCCATCTTGTTGCGAAAAACCCATTTCGTACCAATAATAGGAAGATCGTGTGGTTTGGGAACTAACTCTCAAACATCACTTCTCTCAAATTGGTTTAATTCTTCTTGCATAGCCAATATCCAATTTTCATCAAGAAGTGTATCTTTAACATTTTTAGGCTCTATAAGAGAGACAAATGCATTCTCTCTATATTGCCTTCGTGTGGTGTTACCCCTATTGAAATCACCTATGACCAACTCATGAGGTTGAGAACTTTTGTGCCTAAATGATCTAGGAAGATTGGAGACATCTTCTCCAACCTTCTCATGATCATGTTCTGGAAGTGATGAACCTTCATCATTCACATGAAACTCATGTTCCGGAATATGTGATGCATTATCTACATTTTGTGTATCAACAGAAATATGAGAAATATTTCGATTTGACTCACTAAGTTCATGCACACAAGGTGGAGGAGAACCTTCAATTGGTTCTACTCTCAAGTCAATGAAGATGTTTCCATTTGGAGGATCATCAACAATCTCTTGTTGAGGAACAACCATAGGAATATCCTCAAGAATTTCTTCTTGAGGAGTCACATCTTCATTTTCTTCACAATCTTCATTAAGTTTGGGTTCGTCACTAAGTGACTCATTAAACTTAACATGGATTGATTCTTCCACCTTTTGACTCCTTTTGTTGAAAACACGAAATGCCTTACTATTTGAGGCATAACCTAAAAAGATACCTTCATCCGCTTTGAGGTCAAGTTTGTCCAAAGTATCCTTGGTATTAAGTATGAAACACTTGCAACCAAACACTTTGAAATACCCAATGTTGGGAACTTTTCCATTCCAAAGCTCATAAGGTGTCACATTTAGGTATGGTGTTAAATATACATGATTGATCACATGCCAAGCGGCATTTACCGCTTCGGCCCAAAAGTATTTGGGCAAACCAAACTCATTCAACATTGCTCTATACATTTCTTGTGGATTTTTATTGTTTCGTTCGGCCACACTATTTTGTTGTGGAGTTCTAGGTGCCGAAAGGTCATGTGAGTATCCTTTGGATACACAAAACCTTTCGAAATCACCATCAAACTCACCACCACGATCACTACGGATGGTCTTAATGGTGTCACCCACGTGATTTTCCAAACGTCTACTTAGATTCATAAACTCACTACATGCATCACTTTTCTTAGCTAGAAACATCACCCATGTATAACGAGTATAGTCATCTACTACCACAAAGGTATAATGTTTACCACCCAAACTTTTTGTTCCAACATTCCCATACAAATCCATGTGAAGCAATTGTAAGGGCTTGGAGGTGGATATATTTGTCTTGGGTTTGAAGCTTGTTTTCACAAGCTTCGCCTTTTGACAAGTGTCACATAAGTCATGGTTTTCGAAACTCATTTTTGGAAGGCCTCGGACTTTATCATTTTCGCAAATAAATTTAAATGTTTTGAAACATACATGTCCGAGACGTTTAAGCCATAGTTGCGTCAAATCATTCTTAGCAACTAAGCAAGATACATTTTGAGAAACCGAATCATTGATGCTATGTTTGTAAATATTTTTGAAACGCAAAGCCTCAAACAAAATATCATTACCCCTTTTCACAACGCACTTTGTTTTATAAAACGTTACCTCAAAATTAGCATCATATAGTTGACTGACACTTATCAAGTTAAACTTAAGACCTACAACATATAAGACATCACTAAGAGAGAAGGAATCGTTACCCACAATACCATGTCCTTTGATTTGGCCTTTGCTACCTCCAAAGTGGACAACTCCTCCATCTTGCATAATGAGTCTATGGAAGAGACGTTTGTCTCCCGTCAAATGGTAGGAACACCCATTGTCCACGACCCATTTAACCTTCTTGTCTTCGCTTTCTCCATTGAGTGCTAGGTCCTACAAATGAACCATATGAATTTGGTACCCTTTTTATTTTGGGTCCTTGAAGGTTAGTAACCTTCATTTTGCCTTTTGGCACCCACACTAGATTCTTGTTATTTTTAGCCCTACATACTCTTTCTACATGACCTTTCCTATTACAATAAAAACATGTAGGAGTATGTTTGTGAGATTGTCCATGCTTGTGCGTAGGCACATTTCGTGATTCCCTTTTAGGAACAACCTTCTTTGGAATTGAAGAAGGTTTTTGTTTCACGACATGGACCAAAGGTTGTGATACCTTTGGTGCATTTGCCTTTGTTTTAGGCATGTGCCTTCGTTTCTTCAAGGAGGTTTTAGACTCCTTGACTACTTGTGCTTGTTCCTTTTTCTTTCCCTTCTTAGATGCATACATGGCACTAGGCTTGATTTTAGCTTTCATGATTGGCCTAGATGCATCCTTAACCTCTACCTTTGTAGCACTTACCCTTGAATCATTTTTCTTCTCATCAAGGGATTGAGCACATGATCTCATCAAATCATGTTGCTCTTCAAGTGCAATCACATACATTGTCAAAAATATATCATGCTCAAGTTGTAATGCAATATGATCTTCTAAAGTGTCATTATACTCATTTAAGCATGCTCTAAATTCCTTCTTGACATGTTTATATTTCAAGTCTAAGAGGTCATTCTCTTGCACTAAATCATCTCTTTCATCAATTAATCTATAGTGAGATGAAATATTGCATACCTCCATATCATCGTCGATGGCCATGAGTGCAAAGAACTCCTTGTCTAGATCATCTTGAACCACACCTGTGAGTGCAAGATCATCATGGTCGTCATTATCGCTCTTGGATCCAGAAAGAATGCTCTCCCAATGGGCTACTTCCGCTTGCAAGGCCTTCTTCCTTTGGTAAATGGCCTTCTTGTCTTTGAGTTGCGGCTCCTTCACCCGACAATCCTTTATGAAGTGACCAAACTTCCCACATTTATAGCATTTGTTGTCTTGGTCGTTCACCTTGTCCTTGGAGAATTTATCTTTGATGAATCTCTTAGCTTCATCCTTATTCTTTCGTGCAAAACGTTGGAATCTTCTAACAAGAAGTCCGACTTCATCATCCGAGTCTCCGACTCGCAAGCCAGAGCTTTTGTAGAGTGGCAAATGGGGTCGTTCTTCTCTTACGCATCAAGATGAATCTCATAAGTGATGAGATTCCCGTAGAGTTCGTCCAAGGTTATGGTCTCCAAATCCTTGGACTCCTCAATGGCCGTTACCTTTGCGTTCTATTCTCTTCCTAAACTGTTTAGAAAGCAATGGTTGAGATCCTCTTGTTCTATTTTCTTGCCAACCGCTGTGAGAAGGTTGACAAGTTTGGTGAATCTTTGGATGTATTCTTCAATCTTTTCACCTTTGGATACAGTGAAGTTGTAGAATTGTTTGATCAACTGTCTCCTCTTTGCCTTCCTCACTTGAGATGTTCCTTCGTGGATCATCTCAAGCTTTGTCCAAGCCTCATGTGCGGATTGGACTCCTTGAATCTAAGCTCTCTCATTTGGAGTGAGAGAGCTGTTCAAACTAGAAAGAGCTTTGCTATTTATGGCAAACTGTAACTCCTGTTCAGGAGTAGGATCATCAATATCAAAAGGAATAATGGAGCCTTTTGATACTTCTCTCCATATTCTGTACCCACACGAACGTAAGTATGTTTCCATGTTGGACTTCCATAGTGGGTAGTTTAGAGGATCAAACATTGGAACTTTGATATGTACACTGGAAATGGAAGGGAGAAGTGTTTCTTGCCTCGTTCTTCTTGAGGCATCACCACTTGGGGAAGTAGCATCATCAAAAACAAAGGGATCCATACTATGAAGATCGAATCTTGCTATTTGAACTCAAAATCACAAGATTTAGCTCTGATACCAATTGTTGAGTCCCTTAGAACACACTAGAAAGGGGGGAAGTTGAATAGTGTGTTCACCAAGTATGGATATTTTCTGGATATTTTTCGTTTTGGAATGCAACCAATACTTGGATGTGTTCTCTAGAAAGAATAAAGACTTGCAAGAAAGTAAAGAACACAAGGACGTATAGAGGTTCAAGTCAAATGACTCTACTCCTCTACCTTCTTGATTTTTTACACGAAGGATTTTGAAAAGGGGATTGTTATCTCTATGGGGGAAACAACAATCAAAAACAAAATCCAACAAAATGAAAAACTACGCAACACACCTAGACCACAACCGAGAATTCTAACCCTTTGAAGTCTAGCCTCCAAATATCTTCTTTGCCCTCAAAGAAATCTTGCAGGCAGAATAGTGCACCACAACACTATCAACTAACCCTTCAAAGTCTAGAAAACTCAAACAAGAAGCACCCTTGCTCCTTGACCAATAGTATACACAATCTCTCACAATCTTTACTCACCAAGAAGAAGACTCTTCTTCTTCTTACAATAATCACTCTCAACAATAAAGTAAAAAAATGTACAAAGTTTACAACTATCTTGAGAGCTTGAGCTTGATAGAAAACTTGAGAGTTTTGAGATGTAGAAAGTTGGAGAAGAAGAGAAGAAAACCCTTCTTTTATCACTCTTGAGAATCCATCCCCTTTGAAAACCTCTGCAGAGCCAATAATGGGCTTTGACATCTTGTGATGGTACATCTTCATCATTGGAGATCTTCCTTTGGCATGTAGCAATACTTGTGGAGAGATTTCAAAAAGAAGGCCAAGAATGGAAACCTGGCATCTTCAGGTTTGAGGGAGGACCTATGAAAATAGCACTAAAAGAAGAGGGTACAAAGAGTCAACTGATGTTTGAAAGTGAAGCAAAAAGACCTTTGTAACGTTAGTCACATGAAGTGCCTAAAGTATTTATTAAACAGGCCTTCAAAGTGACATGGAGCGCTTAATGTGAAAATGAACAGTCGTTTGAAGTCACATTAAGCGCATTATGTGGACAGCTTAAGGCGTTCGAAGTCACATAAAGCGCCTAATGTCAGCTTTCATGCTTGTTTGAATTAATTCTGACATTTCTCAGAAAATTACTTGGTGTACGTGCTTATTTTTGAGGAAAAGTACTTTTGACTTGGTAGTACACATGAAGCGCCTAATGTGGGCGTTCAAAATGTACTGCCTTTTTGCCAGAACATTTGAAGCGCCTAATGTAGGCGTTCGAAGTATTTGGGCTTCCATACACTTCACATGAAGCGCCTAATGTAGGTGTTCGAAGTGTACGCACATCCAGGCACTTCACATGAAGCGCCTAATGTAGGCGTTCGAAGTGTACTGTATTCCACCAAGGCACATGAAGCGCCTAATGTAAGCGTTCGAAGTATATTGACTTCCAACACACTACATGAAGCGTCTAATCTACCGTTCGAAGTGCCAACTTGTGCAAATCATCAACACTCTAACATATTCTAACATACCAGTATAACACCTCTATCAAATTTCTTCTACAGTGCATTTATAGATGAGACAATGATGAGACGAAAGCCCATCAGGCACATCCATGTCAACCCCACCATTCCATCACGATTCTTTTTTAAGAACATTAAATCATCATTGGTAAGTTATTTCTGTTTCACTGGGATGTTCTCAATGATATGCACTAACTGTGAGCGATAAAGTCTGTATGATTTAGAAATCCATGCATTCATGTATATAATCATTTCACAATAATTATAAGAGGATCTTTAGCGGAAGCGTACCCTTCTCTACGGTTCGGTGAGCGGAAGTACTAACTTTGATGCAGACAATCTCAATTTTGAATGTAGGTTTCAATGCATTAACCCTCATTTAATGTCCACTTTGATGGATAAGTAAAACCAATAAACAGAGTGAAGAGAGAACATTTCATCCATATTTATAGACAACCAAAAGGTAAGTCCATCATAGCTTTAGGAATAACACCCTTTGATATATGGACATGTCCCTTTAATGAAGCAGCATTATGTCTCTTAACTTAAAAGACATAAGTCTTCAAGGTAACTCTTCGCAAATAACCAATTAAGATTTAATTATAAATCATATAACCATTATATCACATGAGACAATCTTACACTAACATCTTCCTCAATATCTTCATGCAATAATTGTGTATCCTTTCGCATCTTCCTTAACAATTTCATGCAATACTTCTGTATTCTTTCGAGCCTCAACTAATTCATTCTTAGCATCCTCCCCTTCAATGGATCCTTTCTCCTCAACCCCCCGAGTGACCTTAATTCATCTTCTCGTATCTCATTACGATTGATAGTAGGCTTGTTCTTCTCATCTTCTATTGTGATCTCTTAGTGTCGAATATTGAAAGAATTTGTATTCATTTAAGTTAAATTGAAATTTACATGGTGATTCCCTATTTATAGGGGTGTTTTCCCTGCCTAACAGATCTATTTTACCACTTGCATATTATCTACAGTAGACTCTAACATATAAGGTAACGGTTTGTTACCTAATCTGCTCAGCTATATACAGTAAAGAGTTTCCTGAGACATTATTTACAACAACCAAGTGTAACAGCTCAGCCCTAGTGTTGCTGCCTTGTTAGTGTTTCGCCTTAGTACCTCATCTTAGCACTTCTTTTTGCTTTGAATCTCTTTAGCTCGCCTTTCACATTGGTCCGTCTTTCTTCAGATTAGTCCTTATTGTCTTCCTCTTTTAATTCTGCTCGACTGCCATACTTGGGACTTGATTTAGGTTAGTCCTCCTTAGCTCGTCCTTATCCACCTTAGTTGTCTAGCATACTTCACTCGTTATTTAGGTCGATTCTTCTTTAGTTCAAGTCAGCATGGACTTATCATTCTTTGTTCAGGTCGGCCTTCCTTAGTTCACCTCGGCTGGACTTACCTTGACTTATCCTTCTTTGTTCAGGTTGGCCTTCCTTAGCTCAGGTCGACCTGACTTATTTCTACACTCCCTTCAAGCTTAGTTGTATATATTTATACAACAAAATTTGGACATCAAGTATTGAAAAATATTTGTTGAAACAGGCTTTGGAAGAATATTACTAATTTGATCTTTGGTGGGAATATGTATCAGGATGATATCATTTCCTTTTAATTTTTTCCGTGCAAAATGTTTATCAATTTCTACATATTTTGACTTATCGTGTAGAACTGAGTTTTTTTGTCATACTTATCTCAGAGACACTATCACAGAAGAATTTGATAGGTAGGCTTGCCTTCATTTTGAGATCATCTAGTACTCTTCGGACCCAAATTCATTCGCAAATTCCCAGTGCAAGGGGCCCTCATACTTCTGGATACTACGGGTTGCTTCTTTCTTCGCTAAGTGACCAGGTCTTATTAACATAGACCTCCAAATTAGAGAGAAATTCAAAGATCATTCTTTTACTCCTATCTTCAATATGTTTGTTAATGTTAAAGAGAATAATCTTCTCCTTTGAGAATAATCAAAAATGGAAAGTGTTCAATTGGAACATGAAAACATGACTACATAGAATCCTGTTTTGTAGTGAAATATGGTATACTATAGAGAACAGCTCTATCGTTTACTGAACAAAACCAACTAATGATGGTAATAAACTTCATTTAATTGACTATGTCTGGATATTTAAGGTTCCAAAATTCATTGCTAAGTTTAGCGAGGTTAAAGCTATCCTTTCGACTTAGCAATTGATCATATTTTTTCCTAATATCCTTATCCATGCTGATCAATG
>AP025059.1:7431045-7457779 GCA_036186865.1 Eustoma russellianum | reverse complement strand
AGTTTAGAGGATCAAACATGGGAACTTTGACATGGACATTTGAGATAGAAGGGAGTAGAGTTTCTTGCCTCCTTCTTCTAGAGGCATCAGCACTAGGAGAACCCACATCATCATAAACAAAGGGATCCATACTAAAATGATCAAATCTTGTATTTGGACTCAAATAAACAAGATGTGGCTCTGATACCAATTGTTAGGTCCCTTAGAACACACTAGAAGGGGGGTTGAATACTGTGTTCACCAAGTATGGATATTTATGGCTATTTTTCGTTTTGAAGTGCAACCAATACTTGAGTGTGTTCTTTAGAAAGAATCAAGACTTGCAAGAAAATAAAGAACACAAGTATGTATAGAGGTTCAAGTCAAATGACTCTACTCCTCTACCTTCTTGATGTTTCACAGAAGGATTTTGAAATGGTGATTGTTATTTCTTTTGGGGGAAACAACAATCTAAGAACAAAATCCATAAAACTGAAAAACTAGGCACCTTGCCTAGACCACAACCAAGAAATCTAACCCTTTGAAGTTTAGCCTCCAAAGATCTTTCTTGGCCTCAAAGAAATCTTGTAGGGAGAATAGTGCACCACACACTATCAACTAACCCTTCAAAGTCTAGAAATATCAAACAAGAAGCACCCTTGCTCCTTGACCAACAATCTACCCAATCTCTCACAAAATGATCTCACCAAGAAGAAGAATCTTCTTCTTCTTACAATAATCACTCTCAACAATAAAGTAAAATGTACAAAGATTACAAGTATTTTGAGAGATTGAGCTTGAGAGAATTTGAGAGCTTGCAAAGTAGAAAGTTGGAGAAGAAAAATGGAGGAAACCCTTCTTTTATCAACCTTCATATTTCTTCCCCTTTGAAACCCTCTGCACAAACATTAATGGGTTTTAGCATCATGTGTTGGTGAGTCCTCATCATTGGAGATCTCCCTTTGGCATGTAGCAACATTCTTGGAGAGATTTCAAAATGAATGCCAAGAAAGGAAACCTAAAATCTTCAGCAGAGAGGAACCTGTGAAAAAGACACTAAAAGAGGAGGGTACAAAGAGTCAACTGATGTTAAAAAGTGAAGTTTAAGACCTTTGTAACGTTGGTCACATGAAGCACCTAATGTGCTAAAAGCACAGGCGTTCGAAGTGACATCGAGCGCTTGATGTGAAAATGAACTGTCGTTCGAAGTCACACCAAGCGTCTAATGTGGGCTTCTTAAGGCGTTCGAAGTCACATGAAGCACCTAATGTACCCCTTCATGCTTGTTCGAACTAACTCTGACATTTTCTCAGAGAAAGTACTTAAGAGTACGTGCCTATTCAGGGGAAAAGTACTTTTGACTTGATGGACAGCATAAAGCGCCTAATAAGGCGTTCGAAGTGTTCGCAGTTTTCACCAGGCTACATGAAGCGCCTAATCTGTCATTCAAAGTGTCCTGATTTTCAAACACTTCACATGAAGCGCCTAATCTAGGCGTTCGAAGTGTACGCACATCCAGACACTTCATATAAAGCGCCTAATATAGGCGTTTGAAGTGTACTGGACTCCACCAAGGTACATTAAGCGCCTAATGTAAGCGTTCGAAGTATACTGACTTCAAACAACACACATGAAGCGCCTAATCCCTTGTTCGAAGTTCAAAATTGTGCAAATCATCAAAACTCAACATATTCTAACAACTTCTGCATTTAAAATACCATTTAAAAAGAGACTTCTGGCATACATTTGGTAGAGCACAAAGTCTAATGAGCACACAATAGCAAGAAACAATTTGATTGATTATAGGCGTGCAACACACGTAAAAGTTTCATCAAAATCTATCCCCTCAACTGTGTGTAGCCTATGCTACTAGTCTTGTTCTAGTTCTTGTTATGTTACCAAGTTCATCAGTTTTATATTTAAAGTTCCATTTGGTTCCAATAGCATTAGCTGACCTATGTATTAACACAAGATACCACACATCATTTCTCACATATGTTCTAGCTCTTCTTGCATACTTAACACCCAATGTTCATCAGTCGGTGATTCTTTAGCATTTTTTTGGTTCAATTAAAGAAGTGTAGCATGAGAAACTTACCAACTCATCATACTTTTTTCTGGGTAGATCTCTTATTTCGAGTCCTTCATTCAGGTCACCAATTATAACTTCTTGTAGGTGGTTTTGAGTGACTCTAAATGATGTTACAGAACGACCCGCATTAATGGTCTCCTCGTAATGTTCATCGTAAACCCACATTAATGGTCTCCTCATAATGTTCATCGTAACTTGGATGAGATCTGCTAGTAATAATTGGTGCCTGTGTGATTGATTCTGTGATAGGATCCTGATTTTGATCTCCTCGTCAGGCTATCTTCCTCTTATTCCGATGCACATGTACTTGGACTATCATGAAAGACAACATTGATAGATTCCATCACAGATAGAGTTTGTTTGTTATGCACATGATAAGCTCCACTATTTATGGAATATCCAATAAAAATTGTCTCATCACTTCTGGCTTGAAATTTACCAAGTTGTTCCCTATGATTTAGAACATAAAACAGAAAGTCACACGCATGCACACGTTGTATGTTCGGCTGTCTACTTTCCAGAGTTCATTGTCAAAATACCAAGAATCAAACGATTCAAGCGTTCAAGGCTTCGATTATGCCATGAACGTCATCCAATCACAAAACAAAACAAGTGTATGGAATCAAATCAATCTAGACTGAGTAGAATGACCTAGAGAGAGAAGAGAGGAAACAAAGCTAGAGAGAGAATTGGATAACTGCTCGATTAATTTCTCTGAACTCGAAAATGCTACACCCTTCGAAACAAATACAGAGGAAAGAGGCGGTTATAACAGAATCCCGCCTGAGATTACAAAATACCCTTACTACAAAACTATCAATAGAAAACTCAGCCAGGGGCAAATTGGTAACTTCGCCCTATTTTAATTCTCCCGCCTTCGACTCCTTCTTCTTCCTTGCACCTCTTGCTTCCCGTACACCACTCCTTCAGCTCACCTTGTGATCACACTTCAAGGTCCTTCACTTCATCACGCAACTAGCGAATATCATGGATTAAACCTCTCATTCAACGATTGGGATGGACTGTTGCATCAATTGTCACGGCCAGGACTGTGATCATTCAACATCCCAACTGCACCTTCTGCTTTCCCTTCTTCATCTGGATTCTCTACACTTTCAACACCCCCCCTCAAGCCATGCTTGCCATAAATGTTGCACACCCCAAGCTTTCCCAAAAGCTCACCCAAACGCTTGCTGTCCAACGCTTTAGTAAACAAATCTGCAAGCTGAAATTGTGTTCTTATCGGCATCAATTTAATCACCTTTTCTTGAACTTTGTTTCTTACAATGTGGCAATCTATCTCAATGTGCTTTGTACGCTCGTGAAAGACTGGATTTTCAGCTATATACAGTGCACTCTTGCTGTCACAGAACATCTCCACAGGCTCCTGATCCTTCAGTCCCAAGTCACCACCTAGGTACAGCAACCATTGCACTTCACACACAGCAGATGCCATAGCCCTGTACTCCGCTTCTGCTGAAGACCGTGACACCGTGGTTTGTTTCTTGGCCTTCCTGCTCAGATGTTCCTGAATGCAGCACATATTTGAATGAAATGACAGATCAATATCACCAGTCATGGTGAGCTTACTAAGGGATATGAGGTTAAAGGAAAAAGCTGGGATATGAAGCACATGATGCAGCGTTAGACTTGGAAAAACACTCACCGTGCCAACATTTTCAACACTGACTGTTTGATTATTAGGCAACTTAACTGACATTCCAGTCACAGGTTTATAGGAATCGAAGAAAGAAAGGGAACAAGAGATGTGATCTGTGGCACCTGAATCCAATATCCATATGCTAGAAATATTAGACTGCACATTACCTTTCCACTTACCTGAACCATTGACCTGTTGAGCTGACAGCACCGTGTGATGGTTATGTGATGACTCTGCAGCATTCGGACTCATCACTGTTCCTCTGTCCTTATGCTCTTGCAACAACCCCATAAGTTGCATATACTGCTCATGTGTTAAAGCAGGAGCCATTTGCATCACAGGATCATTCATCACATCATTGGCTTGACAAAACTCAACACCAGACTGTGCATACTCCACATTGTTCTGCACCATATCAGTTTCATTACTTACACAATTCACTTGTCCATTGCCTTTATATCCGGGGGGAAAACCATGCTTCCTATAGCATCTATCCACGGTGTGGCCAACCATATTGCAGTGAGTGCACACGGGGGCCTTAGAGCTATAGCTAGACTTCTGGCTCATGAACTCTTTCCTACCACCTTTACCTCCAGACTTCTGCCAATTATTACCAGCACCACTAGGATTCATTGGCCTATAACCAAAACTTCCCTGCCTAGGCACACCACCAGCATTAAGGACAAGTGATTGATTATTAACGAACTGGTTTTGACCACCAGCATAGTGTAGCTTCCTCTCCAACTTCGCTGCCATAGCAAAGGTTGTTTTCAGGTCCGGTAATGGAGTAGACAGCAGCACCTGTGACTTCACCGGTTCATACTCATCATTGAGACCTTTAATGAACCTTATAACATGATCATCCTCTACAAACTTATTTATTTGACTAGATACATTACATGTACACCTATTGCACACACAATTAGGGATGGCTCTCAGCGCCATTAATTCCTCCCAAAGGACCTTAAGCTTCGTATAATATTCAGTTACCGAGCTATCTCCTTGCCTAGTGGCATAGAACTGCTCTTGCAGGTCAGATAAACGAAAAACATCAGCATTACCGTACCTATGCTTCAAATCATTCCAAATGTCTAAAGCATTATCAAACCACATTACGCATTGTCCAATGGACGGAATGACAGAATTTACAATCCAAGATGCAACCATGTTATTCGCTTTCGTCCAAGCAGCGAATCTACGACTAGTCTCCGTAGGTTTAAGAATAGTACCTGTAATGAAGCCGATTTTATTCTTCGACTCAAGAGCTCTACGAAAGGTCCTACTCCATCCGTGATAGTTGTTGCCATCTAACAATGGCTGAACAAGCACCAGCGAAGGGCTGTCTCCAGGATGAATATACAGTGGATCCTCGGATGGATCAGTCGTAGCTGCTCCTTGCGACACATTCACTGGAGATTGAGTAGAACTGCTTGGGGATGCTTGATTCGAAGCCATAAACGTACCAAAATTCATCAATGGCTCTGATACCATGTCAAAATACCAAGAATCAAACGATTCAAGCGTTCAAGGCTTCGATTATGCCATGAACGTCATCCAATCACAAAACAAAACAAGTGTATGGAATCAAATCAATCTAGACTGAGTAGAATGACCTAGAGAGAGAAGAGAGGAAACAAAGCTAGAGAGAGAATTGGATAACTGCTCGATTAATTTCTCTGAACTCGAAAATGCTACACCCTTCGAAACAAATACAGAGGAAAGAGGCGGTTATAACAGAATCCCGCCTGAGATTACAAAAATACCCTTACTACAAAACTATCAATAGAAACTCAGCCAGGGGCAAATTGGTAACTTCGCCCTATTTTAATTCTCCCGCCTTCGACTCCTTCTTCTTCCTTGCACCTCTTGCTTCCCGTACACCACTCCTTCAGCTCACCTTGTGATCACACTTCAAGGTCCTTCACTTCATCACGCAACTAGCGAATACCATGGATTAAACCTCTCATTCAACGATTGGGATGGACTGTTGCATCAATTGTCACGGCCAGGACTGTGATCATTCAACATCCCAACTGCACCTTCTGCTTTCCCTTCTTCATCTGGATTCTCTACACTTTCAACATTCATATCCAGTTTTATGAGTTCATGGTCTAAAATACACCTCTGTTTGAAAAGATACAAATTTCAAACAAAAAGATAGAAACTTAATTAAGAAATACGATAAGATACAAAATTCATTACCAACATGAATTGTTATTCGGCTTGATCATGATCTCTCATCAATCGGAAAGCTTTTTTCTTGACTTGAATGATTGTTTTATCAAGTTTTTGCACTTTAGAATGCATTGTAGTTAACTTGCCTACGATATGTTCATGTTTTCTTTCCAGTTGCTGACTTTAGTGCATAACATGCAAGTATTTCAACCAATCTTTGATTTTGTTGTTGTTCTGAAGATAGTTGTTGGCAGAGACGATTGTTCTTTTGAGAAATTATGGTGTATTTTTCATTGTTTTTTTGGGCTAAAATGTAAATTTGTATTAACCAAGAAAGGATTTAGGGGATGCAACCTATACAATCCAACATGTCAAAATCACCTAACCGAACTATTGAGCTAACCCATAGTTGTTTCAAAGAGCAGAAAACTTCAAAGCAAGTTTAATGCCCTATGTACATGTGTATGAAGTCTATGTATTACATCCCCTTTAACAAAGTTTTTGCCTTCACAAAGAGCCTTGTTTCTTACTGGCCATACATGATAAGTTGCTGCCGTAATGCCAATCTTGCATGCTTTGCTCCAAAAAGATTTCTTGCGCAAGTGATGTTTCCCCAAGCTAATATTCCGGGCAAGAAAGAAACAGATCCCGGAATCTACAACCATTGTTGTATTGAACTCCAGATATTTCTAACCGAATGGCAATCAAAAAAGAGGTGTTTGACAGATTTAATCGTTGGACAAAACATGCATCTGCAATCTGATATAAATGGAAGATTATCCCTTGTACTCAACTTGTTAGAAGCAGCTAACCATAAGATGAATGCATGTTTAGGTGGAATGACATTGTCCCGAACCACCCGAAACCAAGGGACTTTCTGGCCCTTGTTTCTAAAAAAATTATAAGCGATTCCTGGAAGTAGTCTATCTCCAAGCATCCATGAAGCAATCATCTGATGTGCTTCAATAATGCCTCCAGTATTTGTAATGATGAGATCTCTTGTTTCAAATAGTGCTTTCAGCAGTGGAGAGTGCAACTGCTGTTTCTCAACAGTCCAAAGACATGAGTGCAGCTTGTATCTTTCATTGGTCCATTTTACCCATAAGAAGTCCTTTTTGAGGTGCAAATCCCAAAGATTCTTGATCAATAAGGCTTTGTTCCAAGCCTTTAACTGCATTATTCCCTATCCTCCTTCATCTTTTGGCAGGAAAACTTGTCTCTAAGAGACCAGTGCTCTTTTATTTGAGGTTCCCTTATTGACCCAAAGGAAATGTAGGCATATTATGTTTACCTGATTTGTTATAGAGTTTGGAGCTAACAACGCACTGAGCCAAAAGCAGAAGATACCCTGAAGAACGGATTTGATGAGGAGAAGCCTCCCAACGTAAGAGAGATTGGCCATTTTCCATTGATTAACTAGTTGCAGAAGTTTGTTTAGAAACGGAGAGTAGTGACTGACGAGTAACTTGTGCCCAGCTACTGGAATTCCTAGGTATCTGAATGGAAGAGTGCCTAAAGTGAAAGTGTTGGCAAGCTGTGATCCCGTAATTTGTGAGCAATCCCCTGCTAGAAATAGTTTAGACTTAGTGTGATTCAGCTTCAGAACAGAGTAGGCCCCAAAGTCCACAAGCTTTTGGACGATCACGTTTGCAGAGGAGATGTCTCCTCTACAAAACAACATTAAATCATCAGCGGATGCAAGGTGAGTGAGATTCAAACTATTGCATTTAGGGTGGAAGCAAAATCCTAGATCAAGATATAACTAGTTCAATGATCTAGATAGGTACTCTAACCCAATGACAAACAGAAAGGGAGAGAGTGGGCAGCCCTGTCGTAGGCCTTTCTTTCCAAGGAAGAATCCAGTGGGGGATCCATTAATCGATAAAGAGTATGATGGAGTTGAAATGCATAGCATGATCCAGTGAATAACCTTAGTTGGAAATCGTAGTGCAAGTAGCATCTTCTCAATAAATTCCCAGCTGATGCTATCAAATGCCTTGTATATGTCTATTAGGAACATACATCTAGAGGAGGCATTGGATTTTCCATAGTCTCTTAGCAATTCTTGAACCAAAAATACATTGTGCATCATTGAATGCCCTTTGAGGAAGCCGGCTTGTGACGGGTCCATGATTTTCTGAATAACCATAGCTAGTCTTTTAGCCAAGATCTTGGAAATAGTCTTATAGGCTATGTTGCAACAAAAGATTGGCCTGTAATCTTGAACTCTTGTAACATTAGAGGATTTGGAAATCAATGCTACCATGGTGTGATTGATCTGTTTGAGGATCTTCCCCTTCCTGAAGAATTCTTGGACTGCATTATGGAAGTCTTAACCAACTATGTGCCAAGCCTTAATAAAGAAGTATGATGAATATCCATCTGGCCCTGGAGCTTTATCTTTGGGGATGGAGAAAAGGGTATCTTTTATCTCCTAATCAGGGATAGGGACAACCAGAGAGCAAGAATCCTGTTGAGAGAGGAGGGGACCATTGCAAACCACTGAATCTATGAAGGGGGATATTTATGTCGTTATGCCGAGCAGTGATGAGTAAAAATCAATAAACTGTTCCTTGACTTGTGACAAGAAGGTGGACATGGATCCATCTGACATTTAGATAGAAGAGATGCTTCTTTTAGCCACATTTCGTTTGATCAGTGCATGATAGAACTTAGAGTTTCTGTCAGCATGTTTGAGATATTGGCTCTTAGCCATCTGTGAGAAAAATAATCTTTCAGCGTTAAGCAAAGCAGCTGTAACTTTCTTTAATGAGCCTAACTCTTCCTCAGATAGCATTGTCTGCATTTGGAAGAGAGCATAAAGTTTGCAATTCAGCCAGCTCTTTGTTTGCCCTTTCCACCCTTACTGAAATATGTGAAAAAGCCTTTTTGTTGAGTTCCTTGAGAGGTTGTTTGAGCCTATTCATTTTTTTGCAAAGAATGTACATAGTAGTGCCATGTAAGTCTTCATTCCACGAGCTCATTACTAGGAGAAAATCTTCATGATCTGCCCACATATTATAAAATTTAAAAGAAAACACACCTTGCTCTCTAGGCAGAAGATGGAGGATGCATGGTGAGTGATCAGATAGGCAACCAAAGTTCTAAACGTTGGCAGCAGCATTTGGAAAAGCCTCTAGGAATTGGGCATTAATCATCACTCTGTCCAGCCTGGAACGGATATTACCAGCATCCCAAGTAAATTTACAGCCAGAATATTCAAGTTCAAACAAACCACATTGCACGAAACAATTCAGCTGATATTGTAGTTGGGAGGAAGAAACTGCCCTGCCTCCTTCTCTTTCATCTTCACTTAGTATACAATTGAAGTCCCCCAGTACAGCCCAAGGGTGAGCTGTTGAGTCATGCTAAATCTCCAAGTCATTCCAGAGAGGTCTCCTATCCACCACAGAGTTGTAAGCATATACAAAAGTAATGTTCAACATTCTGGATGAAATCAGACATTTAGCTAGACAAAATATAGATTGTGCAGTTGAGGATACAACATTAAGTGAGACATAAGATGTATTCCACAAAACCAATATTCTTTTCCCGGGGTGAATAGCAAAATTATCCGTATGACTCCAACCTCTGAACAAAAAATAACAATTGGCTAAGCATCCTTGGATTTAATTTGGTTTCCAAGATGGCAAAAATATGTAGACCATGTTTCTGTACAAAATAAAGCAAGCCACGTTGCTTTGTGAGCTTATTACAGCCCCTTATGTTCCAGCATCCGATAATCATTGATTGGGGGGGGTGTGTGAAAGTTGGAGTCTGCTTCCAACATCTCTCCCAGAGGCATTTCTTTAAGGCCCTTCCTTTTCCTTAGTCTTGCTTGCTTCTTATTTGTGACCAAGGAGAAACCATTCTCTTTGCTCAGCTCCTTGATCCTCTGGACATGAAACTGGTCATACACTCGTGATTGGGATGGGATAGCCACATCATTTTTTGTTTGTAATGGGGGATCAAAAGCTGCTAGAAAGGTTTCGTTTTCTGTTGCTGGGTTGTGTTGACCATCATAATGTACAGGTGAGTGGGGAGTTTTTGTGCTTCTAGCAATCTGGGTGAAAGGCTGCAATGTGGGATCTGTCATCTTAGGAGCCTGGGGAGAGGAACCAAGAGGGGCCTTATCAGCATACCAATCCTTCCTGACCAAGGATTTATCCCCCTTGAGTCCCAGGGCGTTAGGAGCTGTAGGTTTAGGATTTCCAATTTTCGTGTCTTTGACATGATGCACTGAGGAGGCATGACCAAGCTGCATGCATGGCTCACAGTATAACGGAAGCCTCTCAGATTCCACCCCTTGTTTAATGACCATTCCATTAGAGAGGAAAAGGTCCAAGGAATGAAGTAGAGGCTTGCTTGGGTCGACTTCAACCATAGCTCTAGCATAACTCTAAATCTCTCTTCTGGTAGTTAACAAATATGCCATCAGAGGCTTACCAAGTTGATGACAGATCTTTGATAAGAGCTCCTCTTTCCAAAGAGCAACTGGAAAATTGGGAAATTTCACCCAAATTGGCACTTTGGACATCTCCTCTGGGCCAAAATCGAATAATAAGAGAATTCTTTCTAAGATTAGAATCCTTCCATAGATGAAGAAGGGTCCCTCAGAGAGAACCTTTTCCATGTCCATAACATTTTCAAATCTGAAAATGATCCAGCCGGATGGGTGAAACTCAATCATGTGCTTGACTTTCCAGTTTTTTGTCAGGGAAAAAACTGCATGTTTTCCAGGGAAGCGTCCTATGAAACATCCAATAAGACTTCCCTGAAGGTCATCATCCATAGTTAATCCCTCTACATTCAAATGAACAGCTCCTGATCTATCATCTGATTGTTCTTTTAGCTTCATGCAGCTAGCATCTTTCCTGTTAGTAGGGAATAGTGAGTTCTAAGATTTGAGTGGGGGTGGATTCTTGATTGTAGGGGACTGTGTTTTTGGGTGATTTGAGACTGGGTTACAGCTGTAAGGATTTTCTGGTGCATTTGAGATTTTTGCATCGATGGCTTTGGGGTTCTGTGCTTGTATTTGCTCAGGAGCAAAGGGAAAACAGATATGCATCTTAGGTGACGTGGACATCTCTTGTCCGCAGCTTTCGTTTTCTCTTACTTGTGTGGCAATCAAGGAGAGAGGAGTTGTCACCTCATCTACCGGCGGGACCAGTTCCGTAGAATTCAAACCAGGAGGGAGGTTAGCTTCTACGTCAATCTTCACACAGGGCATCTTCTCCGACGCTAATCCAACTTCGGAGGACTTTGGATCTAGAAGCGAATCACCGTTTGGAGGCTGAGGGAGCTTCAGAAAAGATGACCACATGCAAAGCTTTGATGCTGCATGCAGCTGTTGAATCTCCTTCTCTGTCAGTTTCTTCATGGAAGAAGAAGGAATCACTTGGAGAATCCTCAATCGATTCCACAGATTTGGCTTTCTTGGGATTTTTTCTTGCAACAGTGAAGTCTTTGCTAGCACGTTTGGACCTTGTGGAATTCCTCTTAGCATGATTCTATCCATGACCCATTGTTGACTTAGAAACAAAACTTGAATAGATGAAATCGGAGCAACAGAAGTAAGTAGGTTAAGATCCATAGAAAGAAGAGCATAAAAAATGGAATACTCTTTTCTAGAGATAAGGGAGAGAGATTCTCTCTCTACACACTTTTTCTTTTTCATTGTTTGCTATGACAAAAAGTGAAATGATAAAGAAAAAATTTGAGTGCCTAAGCATAAACACAAATAGCAAAAGACATATATACTATTTTAGTTATGTCTATCTAAGACTTTAGAATAAGTGAATTGTCGTCGAGAAGCCAAAATGTCATGGTTGGTCATCAGCGATTTGATTAACAACAGAAAGTACAACAGTTCAATGTACCTCTTCGTGCTTAATTACTGTTCTAAAAAATAACTGGGATCCGATTGTCAAATAACTTAGCCACTAGAATCCCTGTTATTGTCTTATTGATATGCCTGGTTCACGATGGTTTACCAATCAACCACCATGATGAGGATGAGACAACCGGATTGTGGCGGTCAAGTACATAAACATACCACAAATTTTAAAATGACCAAGGAGTAAGTATGATTAGTTGATCCATGACCAATAAAATGTGTAGAATATTTATGGGCTCCTTGTTTTGGCCAATCACTCCCTTACTTGCATGTTGATAAAGTTTATTTGTTATTATTTTATTGGGCCACAGGGCTCCACGAGCACAATGAAATTACTGATAAACATACTAGTTGAGTATGCGAGTGTTATTGATCTACTGTGGATTCTGGCAGTTGCTACAATTCCGGTGGTTAATAAGACGAAATAGAGAACGTCGAAGAAAGTAATTGGTTATGCGTTACTTTTCTTTTGTTTGATTTTGAAAACGGAAATATTGCAACAAAGAATGAAGATGAAAGAGGTGACGCTTTATTATTTATCCCGGTATTACAGTTTCTTTTCTTTTGCTATGTTTTTTTTTCATTTGTTTGTTTGCTTGGAAATTTGCCGCAAAATTACATTTTGCAACCAAACTTAACTAGTTTTTTTTTATATAAAATATCGAAATCTAATTTTATTATAATTTTATATCAACCTTATACAAAATGCTCATAAAAAACTAAGTGACCTGCTCGTGACTTATTGCAGGTTGCCACCTCCATCTAGATTCTGTTAGAATATGTCGCGTTTTGATGATTTGCACATTTTGGCACATTGAACAAGGGATTAGGCGCTTCATGTGTGTTGTTTGAAGTCAGTATACTTCGAACGCCTACATTAGGTGCTTAATGTACCTTGGTGGAGTCCAGTACACTTCGAACGCCTAGATTAGGCGCTTTATGTGAAGTGTCTGGATCTGCGAACACTTCGAACGCCTGGATTAGGCGCTTCATGTGTGTGTTTGAAAAACATGACACTTTGAACGCCTAATTAGGCGCTTTATGTGACCTGTTGAAAAGTGCGAACACTTTGAACGCCTCTTTAGGCGCTTTATGCAGTCCACCATGGCAAAAGTACTTTTCTCCTGGTTGGGCACGTACTCCTAAGTACTTCCTCTGAGTAAAAGTCAGAGTTAGTTCGAACAAGCATGAAGTGCCACATTAAGCGCTTCATGTGACTTCGAACGACTTAAGAAGCCCACATTAGGCGCTTGATGTGACTTCGAACGACTGTTCTTTTTCACATCAAGCGCTCAATGTCACTTCGAACGCCTGTGCTTTTAGCACATTAGGCGCTTCATGTGACCAACGTTACAAAGGTCTTAAACTTCACTTTTTAACATCAGTTGACTTTTTGTACCCTCTCCTTTTAGTGTCTTTTTTACAGGTTCCTCTCTGTTGAAGATTTCAGGTTTCCTTTCTTGGCATTCATTTTGAAATCTCTCCAAGAATGTTGCTACATGCCAAAGGGAGATCTCCAATGATGAGGATTCACCAACACATGATGCCAAAACCCATTAATGTCAGTGCAGAGGGTTTCAAACGGGAAGAAACTTTGAAGATGATAAAAATAGGGTTTCTTCCATTTCTTCTCCAACTTTCTACTTTGCAAGCTCTCAAATTCTCTCAAGCTCAAGCTCTCAAAATATTTGTAATCTTTGTATATTTTTACTTTATTGTTGAGAGTGATTATTGTAAGAAGAAGAAGAGTCTTCTTCTTGGTGAGACCATATTGTGAGAGATTGGGTAGATTGTTGGTCAAGGAGCAAGGGTGCTTCTTGTTTGAGATTTCTAGACTTTGAAGGGTTAGTTGATAGTGTGTGGTGCACTATTCTCCCTACAAGATTTCTTTGAGGGCAAAGAAGATCTTTGGAGGCTAAACTTCAAAGGGTTAGAATTCTTGGTTGTGGTCTAGGCAAGGTGCCTAGTTTTTGTATTTTCTGGATTTCGTTTTTGATTGTTGTTTCCCCCAAAAGAAATAACAATCCCCATTTCAAAATCCTTCTTGTGAAACATCAAGAAGGTAGAGGAGTAGAGTCATTTGACTTGAACCTCTATACATACTTGTGTTCTTTATTTTTCTTCAAGTCTTTATTCTTTCTAAAGAACACACCCAAGTATTGGTTGCACTTCAAAACGAAAAATAACCTTAAAATATCCATACTTGGTGAACACACTATTCAACCCCCCCTTCTAGTGTGTTCTAAGGGACCTAACAAATTCTTCTTCTTCCATCCCTTCATTGTTGCCCCTCGTCTTTCCCTTTCCCTGCTTCCCTCAATGCCTCTCTTCTATATCTTCTTATTCCTCTCTTCTCCCTCCTCCATCCTCTCTTATCCCCTACAGCTCGCCGCCCTTCCCCTTCCCTGCCGTCGTGACTCCGCCTCCCTCATCCCCACCACTCTCAGCCTCCACTCCCGAAGCCATACCACTCTAAGTCCCATCTCCCTCATCTTCGTTACCCTCAGCCTCCACTCACACATATATTTCTTTTTATCCAACATCAAGCATCATTGTCACTGAAGATGGTTCGTCCATGACTGAAGGCTATAAATTGATTAGTAGTTATGCTGAGAGAAATTTTAGTTTTGTGGATAAGCTATCTTTGAGAGAAATTTTAGTTTTGTGGATAAGCTATCTTGTAAAGAATCTAACTATCTTGGTAAATGAAGATGATTCGTCTACTCCCACATGTGACAGTAAAGACATTGGAGTGGCTGAGGATGGCAGGAAAAGTCTCAAACAATGGATAGTTGATTAGGCTGGCACACTTCGAAAAGGACTTTGTCAGAACCACCTAATTAAGCCATAGAGTGTAGAGATGTTCCATTAATGCTTTATTAGAATCTCTCTTCAAATTGCATTAAGTGCAGAGACCATATTTATTGCCGTGTATGTTAATGGATGTTTTTCTACACAAAGTACTAGGAATAGTGTTTACAAAAATTTAAGGAAAAAACCCCACTAGCAGTAGATGCTTGGGTTTATCAATAAAACAGTGATGGTATTCTTTTTTTGAATATGTCATAAATTAATAGTTACATGTTGATCAATAATAAAATTTATCGTACGTAAAATATTGATGACAATTAGATGTCTACAAAGAAGTCACCACAAATGGCAGTGGAATCAATATAACAAAAAATGTGTAATAATCTATACAAAGGAAATGATGTTTGCAACCATTCTTTTGTAGTCTAATACTAATAATGATACACACAGTAATATATCGTTTTAATAAGGTTCAAGAGTATATATATCAATCATGGGCGAGTGTTGATTATGCTCAAATTACAAGATTTTCAACCATTCCTTATTGAACATCAGGGAATATTTCTCTCATTATTTGTCTATTTTTTTATTAGATATGAAGGAAATTTTCTTTGTTAATTAGTTCATGAAGTCAATTGTTCATACTTGGAAACATATATGTATCTGTTAAAGGTCCAATCAGTATCTCTTCTTATGGTACAAAAACCCGAAAGTATCACCATTATTCTCTATAAATACGTTGAACAGGCAACATATATTGGTCGCTGTGTATATTAACAGAGTTTTTGTACTCTAAGTACTATCAATGCCTGATTTAATTAGTCCCTTGCTATAGCTTAGGACAAATTGAGATATGTGCTCCAACTGAAATAGTTAGTATTCTATGTTTAAAAAATATTGCCATATTTGATTAAATATATAATTGGTGAACTTTAGTTTTAGTCAATTAATTTAGTTCTAAATGATATCAATTACGATTTTGGCAAGCTATTTTGTTAAATACTTTAAAAGTTTGGTCTTAATTGATGTTAGACCAAACATTAGTTTCATCAGGTGTGGCAATATTTTCACGACGGAGGAATACATGATATTTCTACTTAAGTATGTTCCATTTTAGTGATTTTTCGTATCCTTTTTTATAAAGAATAAATAAAATTGAAGAATATATAGAATCGAACTCCACACAAGAAGATAAAAAAAATAATATTCAATCGCTGTTTTTCGCTGATTTTCTGTCTGCTTGTTTCCACAATTGTGCACTTGGATATCATTATTGATTTCTCCCGTTCTTGTGGACATCATCCAATTTATTTAAGGGGTTCTCCTTCTTTTGTCCTCTTTGGGTGACAAGAAAAAGACATTCACGGAGGTATGCAAGTTTCCTTTGTCAAGGAATGAATATATTACAAGTTGAAGAGTCGTCGTCCACACACGTTGAGAATGGATGGGCAATAATTTGTCATGTTTTCTCAATATATGCACTGTATAACTCATGAGTTCACATTCACACTGTATTTGCATATCATACGGAAGAAAGACACATACAAAAACTAAACGCGACTCTCTTCACATCCTTTTGATAAATGAATAAAACGTTTCTTAGTAGATTAATTCGGTGGAAAAATATAAGTATGCTAATCCATGCAACATGTAGTGTCGGAGTGTGAATCTATCAGTGACTTGAATTTAAATCTTTAATAGATTTGATGAATCAAGAAAATTATACAAGTTTATTTATTAGACCACATATTTCAATTTAAGCCATCTATAAAATTTCATGAATACGTTATTGAAAATGATTGAGATCGAGATTTGACGGTTTTTTCTAGACAAATGAATAAAACACAAGTGTTGACTCATGCAATGGGGATCCGTGGAAGGGCCATTGTGGCCCATTAATTACATCTCACTCAGTTATACAACCTCGATTACCTTCACACGGCGTTAACATGTTCATATTGCTACGCGTATGATATGGGAAAACGGAGTGCAGCTCTTTCCATACCATACTTGGCTTTTACACTCAGATCCAATGTTCCTCTCCAGCAGGTGCATATAGAGTAGGAGGTCTTACTAGAAGCAAACTCTTTATCTATTGAAATGACATATAGAGCAGGAGGTCTTACTGGAAGCAAACTCTCTATCCCTTGAAATTGAAATATTGTTTGACTGCTCTCACCCTCCCAAAACCCTAGCAATAACTTTTGCTGTGGTTGTGATATAATTGATTGATTGAATGATTTGTCCTGTGCTTTCATACTTGGAAATAGGGTTGTCAATCAAGTTTTATGAGCCGAACTTTGGTAAGTCAAAATTCGATCCTCTAGAAAACACTATGCTTATGGTCTAAGCTCGGCCCAAGTTTGGACAGACACAAGCTTGGCGGAGTTTAGGCTGGTCTATGCTTGGTCCAAGTTTGAGCTAGCCAATCTCACATATTTTAGAAAACATGTTAAAAAATTGCAACAATCAATTGACCTTAAGTTAAAATAATTCCTTCCATCAAACTCTCATCTATATAAAAGACAACCAAATTAATGAACAAAGAAAAATGAATAAGCAATATCCAAATCTTAACTAATACTTGTAAATGCTACGTCATAAATGGTACGTTAAGCGCCATACTAAGTAAAACATGGGAGGTTTAAAAATAAAAGGGGCCAAGGATATAATAAGCGCTCAGACACACACACATATAGAGACACACACAAATATATATATATGGTACGTTAAGCGCCATACTATGTAAAACATGGGAGGTTTAAAAATAAAAGGGGCCAAGGATATAATAAGCGCTCAGACACACACACATATAGAGACACACACAAATATATATGTGTATATATAATGTGTGTATGTATGTATCTATATATATACTAAGATCTTTGAGCCAGGCTTAAAACGGGACGAGTCTTCCCAAGCCATGTCAAATTTAATCAAAGAAATATGAATTCGAGAGAAGGAGAAATGAAGAACAATGAATTTCTTGATATGGAGAGAATTCAAAGAGTACATGAGAAGATGTAACTGCCTCTGTTCACCTAGGCTTCGAATGAGATGCAGAATTGCAGCTTATACTAAAGCAGAAAACAACATGAGATTACAAGAATGTCCTTAGTAACTAGTTCCTGTCAATTGTTACAATAAGGGCATAATGGTCTTTTCTCTATGTTTAAACTTTTCGCCTTCACTCCTTCTGATCTTCTTCTTCGCACCTCAGCAACAGCACCCGTGCCTGCTGTGGTTCACATGATCACGTGGCTAATTCCACTCAACTGCATCTCATTCGACTCCACTTAGACTCCCATATAATATGGCACTTCCTGCAACTACTATTTCTTCTCCATCGTTGTCTCTCATTGGTGTTTGATGTATTTCCTCAGGTGTTCGATCTTATTCCCACGCTTATTCCTGTAGCTTCCACTTGATGATTTTCAGCTCTTTCATTGATCTTTGACACCCCCGTTCAAGCTCAGCTTGCCATAGATGTTCTAAACTCCAAATGTACTCATGAGATCACTCATTCTTCTTGAGTCTAAAGCCTTTGTGAAAATGTCTACCACTTGCAACTAAGTTCGAATCGGCATCAATCTGACCATTCCACTCTTCACTTTCTCTCTCGCTATGTGACAGTCTATTTCGATGTGCTTAGTCCTCTTATGGAACACTGGGTTCTCAGCAATGTGTGTACCATTCCTGCTATCACAAAATACCTCAACAGATTCTTGCTTCTGAAGCTTCAAATCCTGTGACAAATAAAGCAACCACTGCACTTCACATACTAGAGAAGCCAATGCTCTATACTCAGTTTCTGCCGAAGACCTTGAGATGGTAGTCTGCTTCTTGCCCTTCCATGATATCAAGGCCTCTCCCAAAAACACACAAAAGCCTGTTACACTTCTCCTAGTCTCTATACATCCTGCCCAATCTGAGTCCACAAACCCTCTCAGTTGCAACTGTCTGTTGGCAGGATACAAAAGACCTTGTCCCACTGTCCCCTTGACGTATCTTAACAGTCTGTGGGCAGCTCTTAAATGAAATTCTGTTGGTGAATCAAGAAATTGACTGAGCTATTGCACTGGAAAGGCAATGTCTGGCAGTGATGGTTAAGTAGATCAATTTCCCTATTAAGCTTCTGTAACTAGACACCTCAGTTATCAAAGGTGAATCATTGTGAGCAAGCTTCAAATTAACCTCCATGGGAGTCTTAGCAGGTTTGGCTCCCAGAAAACCAGTGTGTTCCAACAATTCTAGAGCATATTTTCTTTGATTCACCAAAATCCCCCTGTGACCTGACTACTTCTAATACTAAGAAGTATCTGAGGTCACCAAGGTCCTTGATTTTGAACATGTCATGAAGCTGTGACTTTATATGATGTATAGAACACAATGATGATGAAGCAACAATAATATCATTAACGTATACCAAAAGCAACAACAATGAATCAGGATTGTGTTTGATGAACAATGTGTAATCAGTCTTGGACTGAGTAAAACCCATAGATAACAAGTAAAGTGTCAACTTAACATTCCACTCTCTACTAGACTGCTTAAGGCCATAGAGGAATTTTTGAAGTTTACATACCAGATTAGGCTGAGCCATATGTAGTCCAGGTGATGGAACCATGTAAATTTATTCATGCAATTCACCATGCAAAAAAGCGTTATTAACATCCAATTGATGTAAAAACCACCCTTTATTGGCTGCCAATGCCAATACAAACCTGACTATAGTCATCTTGGCTACAGGAGAAAAGGTTTCCTGATAATCCACACCATACTGTTGTTTGAACCCCTTTGCAACCAACCTGGCTTTTTAACGTTCAACGGTCCCATCTGCTTGATATTTGACTTTATACACCCACCTACAGCCAATAGTATATTTACCAGCTGGTAATGGCACCAGCTTCCAGGCTTGGTTTGCTTCAAGAGCTGCTAACTCAGCATGCATAGCTGCTTGCCAGGCTCCAGAGCTGGATGCTTCTAAGTAATTAGCAGGCTCAGTATGCAAGCTAGAAGCTAAGACATATGATTTGTACTTAGGTGCCAGAGAATCCAAAGAAAAACATTTTTCAAGTGTATAAGGTGTAGACTTAGTCTATGGAATTTTAACGCTGGAACTGATTTGAGGCTGGTTACAATAATATTCTTACAAGTATGATGGTGGCTTGCAAGATCTAGGTGGCCTGATGTCAGGTTGAATAGGTATACATACATCAAGAGAGGTGATTGGTATAGGGCTTGGAGGACACTCAGGCTGATGTGGAGATGACTGGTCAGACTCAGAGGTGGAGGATGCCACTAAGAATGATTGATTGGCAGGTGAATCACGATTATCTATAGAAACAGTTGGAGGATGTGGTGATGCACAAGGTGAAGAAGATAAGTCTTGATTTGTAAGAGGAGAAGAATGCATAGTAGGTATATCTGCAGAATGCATAGATGCATCTGCAGTGGAGGCCTTTTCTGAAAAAGTTTCTTCCTGGAATTCAACATCTCTTGGAACAAAGATATTTTTGGTGGTCAAGTCTTGTAGTATATTGTAAGATGTTTTGATGATGTTTGTTAAAGAGCAAAGATTTCACATCTTAAGTAAACATGTGCGGGTCGTAAATCATAGACCGGTTGAAGAACACGTCATCACCTCAGGTATCACATGGCAAGATCCTTGAAAAAAACTTGGAAAACGTTTGAGATCTTAGATCCACGTCAAGAGACATGGATCGATCGACGTATAACTGAAAGACGTAGATCTCTCAGTATAAGGTATGTCGATCGATCGACGTCTGACTGAGAGACGTCGATCTCTCAGCAGACATACATCGATCGATCGACGTCTGACTGAGAGACGTCGATCTCTCAGCAGACATACGTCGATCGATCGACGTCTGACTGAGAGACGTCGATCTCTCAGCAGGCACACGTCGATTGATCGATGTCTGACTGAGAGACGTCGATCTCTCAGCAGACTTATGTCGATCGATCGACGTCTGACTGAGAGACGTCGATCTCTCAGCAGACTTACGTCGATCGATCGACGTCTGACTGAGAGACGTCGATCTCTCAGCTCTGGCACGTAGATCGATCGACGTCTCCAGAATTCAAAATTTTTCAAACGTTGGAACAAAATCCAAGGGAGATTTATGATGTTTTCTCTCTCCAATCTTGCTCAAATTTCTTGTGGACTTTAACCCAACATACTACATGCTTCCTTGACTATTTTAACCATGTCTAAGATTCTCTAGGGTGGCTATCCAAGATCAAATCACTTCATAGGTTGGCTAAAGACTATTTGGGCACTATCTTGACATTTTTGAAGATAAAGACTTGGTGGAAGACCTCAAAAACGTGGTGAACTTCTTCTATAAATGGAGGAGGCTTGGATGAAGCAAATACACACTTTCAACATCATCTAGCTTCACTTTACATTGTTGCATATTTCTCTCATACTTGTAAATTTGTTTAAAGCTTGTCTAGCTTTCTTTGATCTTCATTGTTTGTATATTGAGAGAAAGAGAGTCAAGCACAAGAGGAACCATAAATAGTTGATCTCTAGCTTGTGCTTAGACTTGTGAGAAAGTGTGAACCTTACTATATATCTTCAACCCATTGTGAGAAGTTCTTGAGAGAACTTTTGTTGAAGTTGTGAGGAAGCAAGAAATTGTTCTTGCTACGAGCTGTAGTTGTTGTAGTTGCACAAGTGTGTTGTGCAAGAAGTTGCTGTTGTTGTTGCTTACACTAAAGTGTTAGTGTAAGTATTGCTGTGGTTGTTCTTATTGTTCATAATAAGAAGAGTAGTTGTTGAAAATCCACTTTGGAAACAAAGTGGTAGTGGAGTAGAATCATTTACGATTCGAACCACTCTATATCCGGTGTACTCTTTCATTGTCTCTCATCTCCAATTCTTGCTCTGATTTTGAATATCTTTTTGAGTTGAGAAAAACAAGAAAATTCCGCAAAAGAGCCAAACACTCTATTCACCCCCCCTCTAGAGTGTATTTCGGACCTTACAATTCAGAGCCTAACCTTGATTGCTTGGCCAATCTTTGCAAGTAGCAAGGTTAAAGATCATGGCAATGACAACCTCAACCTCAACCTCAACCTCCTCATCTCCTAAGCCTACTGCACTATTTTCCGGATCAAACACTAAAGCTCCTATGTTTGATGCCCAAAACTATTCTTTGTGGAAATTTCGAATGATCAATCATTTGAAAGGCTGTGGATTTGATATATGGAGAGCTGTTGTCAAAGGAATTGAAGTTCCAATGATTACCAACTCAAAAGGAGAATCAATGTTTAAAGATGAGGATAACTACACCGACGAAGAGAAGATAAAGTTCGCCATTAATGGTAAAGCTTTTGACATTCTCTCAAGTGCTCTAACTACCACTGAGCTCATTAGACTCCAAGGCCTTGAAACAGCCCACGAGGCATGGAAAAGGCTTGAAATGATACATGAAGGAACTGAGCAAGTAAGAATGGCCAAAAGACTCATGCTCATGAAGGAGTATGAGATGTTCGGAATGAAGAGCGGTGAGAAGATTGAGGAGACAATCGACCGATTCACACGAATAGTGAATCAACTCTCTATGGTTGACAAGAAAATCTCAAACGAAGACCTTGTCTCAAAACTCCTCAACTCCTTGCCAAGAGAATGGACACCCAAAGTCACCGCCATCACCGAATCAAAGAATCTCAAGACTCTTACTCTTGATGAGCTATCCGGTAATCTTCTTACTCATGAAATTCTTATTGATGAACAAAATAGGATGAATCCTATCAAGCCTACACAAGCATCACACAAAGGATTGGTGGTAGAGTCCGATGACTCGGATGAGGAAGTTGCCCTTCTTGTAAGAAAATTTAGAAGAATGGCAACTAGAAACAAAGCTCAAGCAAGAAAGTTTTTCAAGAAACCATCTAAAGAAAAAGAAGCAAGTGAAAATTGCTATAGATGTGGTCGACCCGGTCACTTCATTGCCGATTGCCACGTAAAAGAGCCACAAAAGCAAGAAAAGAAGGTCTTTCCTCAAAAGAAGAAAGCCCTCAATGCGGAGGTAACCACGTGAGATGATCTTCTTTCGGAATCAGAAGGAGAAGAGAGTGAAGATCAAGGTGTTGGACTTGTAGCAATGATTGAAAATCCAAAGGTTCAACATACTTGTCTTATGGCAATTGAAGATGACCTTGAGGTAAGTTCTAATCCTTCAAATTTGCATGATGAAATAGGAGATTTGCAAGATGACTTTGAAAAATTAAATTTAAAATATAAGCATTTGAAGAAAGAATTCAAGAAATGCATTTTAGAAAATAAGAGCTTGCATGACAAAAATATTTTGATGTTTCAAGAGCATGAAATCATACTTACTATGCATAAAACCGTAGCTCTTGAAAACGAAGAAATTAGAAAAGAATGTGAAAAACTAAAATTAGACTTACAAAGACTAACAAATGGTAAAAACAACTTAGACATACTACTTGGAAATCAAAGGATTGGAAATGATAAATCCGGTTTAGGATTTAACTCATCATCTTCTTCTATTAAACCTAAGTCCTTGAAGAAAAAGACAAACAATAGAAAAACACAACAAAATTCATCATCTTCTAAACCAAAGCATGTACCCACTTGTTTTTATTGCAACAAACTAGGACATGTAAAGAAAGCATGTAAAGCTCGATTTGAAAGCACATATGTTTGGAAGCCTAAGGGTCGAAAAACTAACCCTAAAGGACCCAACCATCAAAGGGTACCAATGCATACATCTTTTGGTTTTGTAGGCTCTCAAGATAAATGGAGTAGCCAAAGAAGAAGGAACCAAATGGCTTATGGACAACGGATGTTCAACTCACATGACCGGAGACAAGACATTGTTCACCAAGCTCAAGCTCCAAGATGGTGGAACGGTGCATTTTGGCAATGGGAGAGCCAAAATCCTTGGACATGGAGAAATTGGTAATTCTTCCTTTACAATTAATAATGTACTATATGTAGAAGGGCTTAAGTATAATTTGATAAGTGTTAGCCAACTATGTGATGCTAATTTTCAAATTGAGTTTGTGAAAAGAAAATGTGTTGTGAAAAAGAACGATAAGATTGTTTTCGAAGCTATTCGTAAAAATGATGTTTACAAATTTAGCACACATGATTTGATATCACAAAATGTTTCTTGCCTAGTTGCCAAAAATGATTTGACTCAACTATGGCATAGACGACTTGGACATATTAGTTTTAAGAATTTCAAAGAGATTTGTAAAAATGAAAAAGTCCAAGGTCTTCCAAAATTGAATTTCGAAAACCATGGCTTATGCGACACTTGTCAAAAGGCAAAACTTGTTAAAACAAGTTTCAAGCCCAAAAGTGAAATCTCCACCACCAAACCTCTACAATTGCTTCATATGGATTTGTATGGGGATATTGGTACAGCAAGCCTAAGTGGAAAACATTACACCTTTGTGGTGGTAGATGACTACTCTAGGTACACTTGGGTAATGTTCTTAGCTAAAAAGAATGATGCATGTCAAGAATTTATAAAGCTTTGTAAGAGATTAGAAAATCAAAGAGAAGACACAATTAAGGAAATTAGAAGTGATAGAGGTGGTGAGTTTGATGGAGAGTTTCAAGAATTTTGTGTATCCAAAGGGTATGGAGACAATTTTTCAGCTCCAAGAACTCCTCAACAAAACGGTGTTGCGGAAAGGAAAAATAGAACACTTCAAGAAATGAGTAGAGCCATGCTAAACGAATTTGAGTTACCCAAATATTTTTGGGCCGAAGCGGTAAATACCGCCTGTCATGTGATAAATAGAGTTTATTTGAGACCATTTCTCAAAAAGACTCCTTATGAGCTTTGGAAAGGTAGAGTACCAAATATTGGTTATTTCAAGGTTTTTGGTTGTAAGTGTTTTATACTCAACACCAAAGACAACTTGGATAAACTCGACTTCAAAGCGGATGAAGGAATCTTTATGGGTTATGCTCAAAATAGCAAGGCATTTAGAGTATATAATAAAAGAAGCATGAAAGTTGAAGAATCAATTCATGTAAAATTCAGTGAACTCAATGAGGACAAATCAAACATTAATGATGACGATGATGATGATGAAATAATTGAAGTAAGCCATATAGAGAAATTTGAGAATCCAAAAGGTAATATTGTTATTGACCTTAGGATTGATCCACTTGAACCTAAGGTTGAAAATGAAGAAGTAGGAGGGGATACCTCAAATTTGCCGAATTCATATAAATATAGGAAAGATCACCCTAAAGAGTTGATACTAGGTGAAACTAGCCAAGGTGTAATGACAAGGAGAAAATTCAATGAAAATGCCTTCATTTCACAAGTTGAGCCTAAAAATATAAAAGAAGCAATAAATGATGAAGATTGGGTATTAGCTATGCAAGAAGAATTAAATCAATTTGAAAGAAGTGATGTGTGGGAATTAGTTGCTAAACCTAGTGATCATCCTGTAATTGGCACTAAATGGGTATTTAGAAACAAAATGGATGATAAAGGAAACATCACTAGAAACAAAGCTAGGTTAGTAGCTCAAGGCTATAGGCAAGAGGAAGGCATAGACTATGATGAGACTTTTGCACCCGTAGCTAGGTTAGAAGCTATTAGGATGTTATTAGCATATGCATGCTATAAGGATTTCAAACTATACCAAATGGATGTGAAATCCGCATTCTTGAATGGAATAATTCAAGAAGAGGTTTATGTAGCTCAACCTCCGGGGTTTGAAAATCATGATTATCCAAATCATGTTTTTAGACTCAAAAAGGCCCTTTATGGACTTAAACAAGCTCCTAGGGCTTGGTATGATAGGTTAAGTAACTTCCTACTTGAAAACGAGTTTTCAAGAGGAAAAGTCGACACTACTCTTTTTATTAAAGAACAAGGAAACCATCAATTGCTTGTTCAAATTTATGTGGATGATATCATATTTGGTGCTACTAATGATTCTCTTTGTAAGCATTTTGCAAAATTAATGGAAGGAGAATTTGAAATGAGCATGATGGGTAAACTCAACTACTTTCTTGGTCTACAAATCAAGCAAACTCAAGATGGAGTATACATATCTCAAACAAAGTACACAAAGGATTTGCTCAAGAAGTACAAATTCGAGGATGGAAGAAGTGTGAGTACTCCGGTGAGCACAAGTACAAAGCTTGACAAAGACGAAAAAGGAAAGCCGGTTGAGGTAACAAAATATAGGGGTATGATTGGTAGTTTACTTTATTTGACCGCTAGTAGGCCGGATATTTTGCATGCTCTGTGCTTATGTGCTAGATTTCAAAGTATGCTTAAGGAATCGCATTTAGTTGCCATTAAACGTATCTTTCGGTATTTAAAAGGAACTTTGAACTTCGGATTGTTTTATCCCAAAAATGGTTGTTTTGATCTAAGAGGATATAGTGACTCCGACTATGCCGGAAATCTTGCTGATAGGAAAAGCACCTCCGGGACATGTCAATTCCTTGGAGATTGCCTAGTTTCTTGGTTTTCCAAGAAACAAAATAGTGTGTCACTTTCCACGGCGGAATCCGAATATGTGTCGGCCGCTTCTTGTTGTGCACAACTATTATGGATGAAAAACACATTAAATGATTACAATGTTAAGTTTGATAAAGTTCCCATCCTATGTGACAACACATCAGCCATAAGTATAGCACAAAACCCGGTTCATCACAGTAGGACAAAACATATTGAAGTAAGGCATCACTTCATAAGAGATTGCATCCAAAAAGGATTAGTATGCATTGAGTTTGTCCCAACAAATGACCAACTGGCTGATATATTTACCAAATCCCTTCCCACCGAGACATTCGAATCAATTAGAACAAGACTAGGAATGATAAACATCAGTTAAGGGGATGAAGATTGAAAATCTCAAAATGAGGGGCACGTCGAGCGATCGACGTATCAAAAACGAGAGATCGACGTACGTCGATCTCTGACATCGATCGATCGACGTACGTCGAACTCAGACGTCGATCGATCGACGTCATCGAATCCTGCAGCTTTAAATCTCTGCAAAAACGCGAACCTCCCTCATTTTTCTCTGTTCCAGCAGCAAAACCCTAGGAAAACAAACGCCCCCTCTCTCCCAAATCCTTTCT
>AP025059.1:7408540-7431035 GCA_036186865.1 Eustoma russellianum | reverse complement strand
AATCTTGAGTTCCTCTCTTAAAATCTTCCATTTTTAACCTAAAACCCCAAATTTCTCAAGCCCTAAAATGTCTTCAAGAAGCAAGAATACAACCAAGAGGCCAAGATCTACTAGGGGTGGAGGAGAAGGCTCTAGTTCCTCCCAAGGACAATCTTCTCAACCAAGGATGAAACAAACCATGGATTTGAGTCAAGGGAGGGTTCTTGCCGAACTCAGAAGTGACCTCACTCTCTCCAACTTTCCTTGGATTAAAACGAAAGATGCAAAGGAGGCTTTGAAGGAACCTCTACCCCCAGGGCAAGTAAGGTATATCACTAGACATTCTCAAAAATTGTATGATAAATGGGAGGATGATGAAAGAGCAACTATCCCACTCAAGTTGCTTAGAATCAATGATATTCTAAGCAATAATGAATTACGACCTATCATTGAGTGGTTAGATTTTCAAGAATGGAGAAATATATGGAATGAAAATGAAATGACAAAAATGTCCACTAGGTACACCCGATTGTTTTATGCCAACTTATGGATTGAATACTTAAACAATCTGCCTTTAGCTATTCATTCCGTTATTGATGGTCGTCATATCAAATTGAAAGTTGAAAAAATTTGCAACTTGATTGGTGTACCCAATGAAGGGTACAATGAGTTTGATGCATGGAAATGGGATACGGCTAGGTGGAAAGTTACTGAAGATGAGGTGAAAACTTTCTTAGGCTTTCATCCTAGTAAAAACACCAATGATATGCCTCTAGTTTACCGTACCCTTCTTGCCATTGTTACATTTTGTGTCAATGGTAAATCTGCAAAATTGCCTAGTAACCTCGACTTCTACATCGCATACCGAATAGCTAACCGCGAAAAGGTTAACTTTGGGGATCTTTTTATGACAAACGTTGTGGAAGCCGCAACCAAGCAAAACAAAGCCCTTCCCTATAGTAACCTTATCTATAGAATGCTTGTGAAGTTGGGTTGTGAAGTGGATGACACGGATCTAGACTACATCACCCACAAGGACTTCTATGATAAAGTCAACGTCCAACAAATACTGAAGTCGAGAAAAGAAGCGATGCGGAGAGAACGAGAAGAGGAAGAACGAGACGAAGAAGACATTCCGGATGAGGCACCCAATCCTGAACCGGAGACTCATGCAGAACCAAGTCGCTTGAGCTCAAATGTCCCGGAGCTCCAAGCGCAAGTTATCAGTCTTCAACAGGAGGTTGGCGAGCTAAAAGGCAAGGTGGCAATGCATGAATCAAGATTTGCCAAGTTCAAGGCCAAAATGAAAGCGTGTATTCCTGGAGTCACGTTTTCATCAGATGAAGACTAGACTGTTATTTTTATGTTTGTTTCTTGTTCTAGCTTAGTTTGTGTTGAACCTTGATGTGTTTTAACTTTACTATTGTTTGATGCTTTCAAAAAGGGGGAGAATGACTTAAGTATTGCTTTAAGTATTATTTTGACTTATTGGTATTATGTCTTATTGACATTGTTGGCATTATGGTTGTTTTGACTTGTTGGCAATGTTGGCATTATTGAGTTCTTGGTATATTTGATTTGGCTTGATGAAAAATGGCATGTTGCTTAAGTGGTTTATGTGTTACAATGGTAAATTGCTTTTGAAAAAAAAAGTTTGAAAAATGTAAACCATTGTAAATTGTTGATTGGTTGAGGGGGAGCAAATGTAAGAAAGAGTATTTTGATTGGGTTCAAAAATTGATTTTTGTAGAAAGTAAAGAGTGCATATACTTAGGGGGAGATTGATGTTTTTTTTTTTGTTAAATTTTGAAACATTCAGACAAATAAAACGAAGCAAAAACATCTTTTAGAATCTTGATTTTGAAATCATCAAAAAGGGGGAGATTGTAAGATGTTTTGATGATGTTTGTTAAAGAGCTAAGATTTCACATCTTAAGTAAACATGTGCGGGTCGTAAATCATAGACCGGTTGAAGAACACGTCATCACCTCAGGTATCACATGGCAAGATCCTTGAAAAAAACTTGGAAAACGTTTGAGATCTTAGATCCACGTCAAGAGACATGGATCGATCGACGTATAACTGAAAGACGTAGATCTCTCAGTATAAGGTATGTCGATCGATCGACGTCTGACTGAGAGACGTCGATCTCTCAGCAGACATACATCGATCGATCGACGTCTGACTGAGAGACGTCGATCTCTCAGCAGACATACGTCGATCGATCGACGTCTGACTGAGAGACGTCGATCTCTCAGCAGGCACACGTCGATCGATCGATGTCTGACTGAGAGACGTCGATCTCTCAGCAGAATTACGTCGATCGATCGACGTCTGACTGAGAGACGTCGATCTCTCAGCAGACTTACGTCGATCGATCGACGTCTGACTGAGAGACGTCGATCTCTCAGCTCTGGCACGTAGATCGATCGACGTCTCCAGAATTCAAAATTTTTCAAACGTTGGAACAAAATCCAAGGGAGATTTATGATGTTTTCTCTCTCCAATCTTGCTCAAATTTCTTGTGGACTTTAACCCAACATACTACATGCTTCCTTGACTATTTTAACCATGTCTAAGATTCTCTAGGGTGGCTATCCAAGATCAAATCACTTCATAGGTTGGCTAAAGACTATTTGGGCACTATCTTGACATTTTTGAAGATAAAGACTTGGTGGAAGACCTCAAAAACGTGGTGAACTTCTTCTATAAATGGAGGAGGCTTGGATGAAGCAAATACACACTTTCAACATCATCTAGCTTCACTTTACATTGTTGCATATTTCTCTCATACTTGTAAATTTGTTTAAAGCTTGTCTAGCTTTCTTTGATCTTCATTGTTTGTATATTGAGAGAAAGAGAGTCAAGCACAAGAGGAACCATAAATAGTTGATCTCTAGCTTGTGCTTAGACTTGTGAGAAAGTGTGAACCTTACTATATATCTTCAACCCATTGTGAGAAGTTCTTGAGAGAACTTTTGTTGAAGTTGTGAGGAAGCAAGAAATTGTTCTTGCTACGAGCTGTAGTTGTTGTAGTTGCACAAGTGTGTTGTGCAAGAAGTTGCTGTTGTTGTTGCTTACACTAAAGTGTTAGTGTAAGTATTGCTGTGGTTGTTCTTATTGTTCATAATAAGAAGAGTAGTTGTTGAAAATCCACTTTGGAAACAAAGTGGTAGTGGAGTAGAATCATTTACGATTCGAACCACTATATATCCGGTGTACTCTTTCATTGTCTCTCATCTCCAATTCTTGCTCTGATTTTGAATATCTTTTTGAGTTGAGAAAAACAAGAAAATTCCGCAAAAGAGCCAAACACTCTATTCACCCCCCCTCTAGAGTGTATTTCGGACCTTACATATATACCCTTTGGAATTATGTTCTAGGCCAAGGAAAATACACCTTCTGGATCTAGGTGCAAACTTACTTCTGCTTGGCTGGGTATCAATGGAAAAGGCTAAGCAACCAAAGATTTTAAGTTGCTGGTAGGAAGGATCTTTACGATATAGTGTATAGTAGGGAGTTTTGTAGGTAAGGACATGTGAAGATGTAAGCTTAATTAGGCGTACAACATCTTGGATGCAAAATCCCCAAAGATGAATGGGCACATTAGCTTGGAATTTGAGGGCTCGAGCTATATTCAATATATGTTGGTGTTTGCGTTCAACCAAGCCGTTCTGCTGTAGAGTGTATGCACAGCTAGTCTGATGGATTATTCCTTTTTCAGCATAGAACGCATTCATTTGTAATTCCAAACGATTATCAGAATGGATTGTTTTAACCTTTCGATCAAAATGTACATAGACATATGCATAGAAGCTCTGCAGAATGCTTCTAACTTCAGATTTGCATTTTAACAAATAAACCCAAGTATATCTGCTAAAATCATCCACTATTGTAAGAAAATATCGTTGCTGGTACAATGTAGGGTGCCTATTAGGGCCCCAAATATCTACATGAATCAAAGAAAAAGGAGTCACAGTTTTTGAAGCAGAAATAGGAAAAGGTTTTTTCTTCTGTTTGGAAAGAGGGCATATTTGACAAATGAATTGACTATCAGGAACTACTATTAGAGGGTCCAGTTTTTGGATTTCTTGAATGCCATAGTGAAGCTTTGGACTGTGTACCAGCTTGAAGGGAAAAACGTTTTGGTTCAGAACCTTTCTGTGTACAGTGAATTTATATAATCCCTGATGCATCTCAGCTAAACCAATCATCTTCATACTCATATGTTCATATAGCACACAGTGATTAGATTTGAACAAAGCATTGATATGGTTATGTTCAGTAAGCTTGCTAAGAGATAGCAAGTTAAAGCAGAATGATGGTATATACAAGACATTGTCAATTACCAAATTGTAATTTATGACAACAGTGCCCATATGTGTAACTTCAGTGGACTGGATATTTGGTAACTTGACTGTTAAAGAGGCGACGAGATGACATGAATCAAAGAGACTCAAGAAGCAACAAATGTGTTCAGTGGCACCTGAATCCAAAATCCATAAGTCTAAGCTTTTAGAAAGCATATTACCTGACCTCTTACCAGAAGCATTCAGTTGCTGAGGTGACATAACAACATGCTGCCTATCCACTCTGTCACTGGGCATGTTCCTCCTTTAATTCCCTCTTGCTGGAACTCTCTAAACATATTCATCAACTGTTGGCACTGATCTTGAGTGAACATATTAGAGAACTGAGGGCTTTCTTTCTGGTCATCACATCCTGTGCCATCACAATGTCCACTGAAACTGTGTTGTGAACTATCATTAGTTACACAGTTTATCTATCCCCTTGGTTTATACCCTGGGGGATATCCATGCTTTTTATAGCATTTCTGCTCCGTGTGTCCCGACATACCACAGTAACTGCATACAGACCTCTTCACTTTACTCTGTCCTGCTTTGCTCCCATACGAACCTTCTTTCATATTATTGTCTGTCCTGGAGGTTGATGATTTGAAAGAGCCAGAAACTTGACTTGAAAACAATGCATTCTTATCTCCTGTACTTACAACCATAGAAGGATTATTCAAGAATGGAGCCTGATTATTAGAGTATAATATCTTCCTCTCAAACTTCACAGCCATGGCAAACGTAGTGTTAATACCAGGCAAAGGGCTAACAAGAAGAATTTGAGATTTTACAGGCTCATATTCTTATGATAAGCCTTTTAAAAATTTTATCACAAAATCATCCTCAACAAACTTATTCACTTGGCTTGTGATGTTACACGTACATCTCCCACAAGCGCATGACAGAACAGTTCTAAGAACCATCAATGCCTCCCAGATTACCTTTAATTGCGTATAATATTCAGTTACTGGTAAATTTTCTTGTTTAATCATGTAAAATTCCTCCTGCAAATCAGAAATCCTGAATGCATGAGCATTCCCATACCCGAGCCTCACATCCTTCCATATTTCTGCAGCATCATCAATCTGCATTATACTTTGAGCAATGGAAGGACTTACTGAATTGGTGATCCATGAAGCCACTATGTTGTTTGCCTTTATCCACATGACAAGCCTACGATCTCCCTCAGTAGGTCTTGTCACGATTCTGTCTATAAATCCAGATTTGTTCTTAGCATCCAACGCTCTACGAACAATCCTACTCCATCCATGATAATTTTGAGACGTAAGAGGAGTTTGAGAAAGAATAAGAGAAGGACTATCAGATAGGTGAATGTAAAGAGGATCTTCATACGGATTCATGGTTCCGAATGTGACTGACGAAGACGCCATAAAATCAGATGAAATTCACAACAAGCGAATCACGAATATATCAAGAATCAATTCTCTCTGATACCATGTCAAATTTAATCAAACAAATATGAATTTGCGAGAAGGAGAAATGAAGAACAATGAATTTCTTGATATGGAGAGAATTCAAAGAGTACATGAGAAGAAGTTGAGGAAGTAACTGCCTCTGTTCACCTAGGCCTCGAATGAGCTGCAGAATTGCAGCTTATACTAAAACAGAAAACAACATGAGATTACAAGAATGTCCTTAGTAACTAACTCCTGTCAATTGTTACAATAAGGGCATAATGGTCTTCTCTCTATGTTTAAACTTTTCGCCTTCACTCCTTCTGATCTTCTTCTTCGCACCTCAGCAACAGCACCCGTGCCTGTTGTGGTTCACATGATCACGTGGCTAATTCCACTCAACTGCATCTCATTCGACTCCACTTAGACTCCCATATAATATGGCACTTCCATCAACTGTTATTTCTTCTCCATCGTTGTCTCTCATTGGTGTTTGATGTATTTTCTCAGGTGTTCGACTTTATTCCCACGCTTATTCCTGCAGCTTCCACTCGATGAGCTTCAGCTCTTTCATTGATCTTTGACAAGCCAAAGCTCCACTCACTAGTAATTCGGGTCATAAATCTTGCTCGGCTGATAATATACTAAAGCTCGGCCCTTTTTGGGGGTCGAACATGCCGAGTTTGGACCAATTTGAAAGTCCTACGTAGAAATCATAAATAATTAAATAATGACAAAATAACATTTTATTAAGATTCATGTGCAGATTTTTTTTTATTTTTTTAGCAGAAGATCGGCAATACCTTCTATATTCATTTATACCAATACCTAAATGACAAAAAGTATATTATAGACGTTCATTTTCTTATTTATCAACATCAGATGCGTTTCAAAGATGTGTTACCACTGGAAAAGTTTCTTCAGACAATATAGAAATATCATAAGAGACTTCTACGTCAACTTATTTAGGTTCAAACACATGCATGAGTACTAACTGGTGATTCAAAGAGAGACGGCATTCACTATGTATCTATGATTTTGTCCCGTACCACAAATTTAAGGAAGTTCTATTCAAGCGTTGTTGTACACAAAATTTGGACCATGCACAAGACTATTAGGAAAACGGAACCACAAAAGTGCTCAACTATTGTTCCAAATTTGTAGAATAAGAGAAAAATGTTGAAATAGAGATCCACTCTAACATTGGAGGCATTGCTTAAGTGGTGGCAACGCTTAAGCTTTACATTGCTTAAGAGACATGTTCGACCTATGGTTCGATCTTGACTCGAATAACTGCGAAGTTTATAGTCATTTTTTTGACGCGTAGGTGAAATATTAATTGCATATCATGGTTTGAATATAGATGAAACGGTGGACATTTTCTAGAAACAAATATTATCTTTCACACCCATTCATTGAAAAGTAGCAGTTATTTACGTACAAGTCCATGCTTCAAACTTGCACACTCCATGACGTAATTTTTCTTTTAATGAAAACCGATGAATAACAACAACAACATCACCTCATTGCCTTAGAGGCTCCTGCCGATGGCGGGGTATGGGAGGTCGGATGTACGCAACCATACACATGTGTTAAAAACACATAGAGGTTGTTTCTCGATGACCCATAATGAGCGTCAAGCTGTGTCGATCAACTGCTACTTCATAATATAAGAAGTGCAACAATTTAGTGAGTCATTTTGCTTTATTCCATCATATTCCGAAGTCAAGGAACAGTGTGTCCTTGAGAATATAACATACCCATGTGTTAATAGCATAATTCTATATTGAGTGTATAGTTCCATGTGGCCTACTTTAAGAAAAATATATGGGTTATATGAGAATGAGGTAGCATTGCTCATTTCCTTAGGGTTTTGAGTGAATATGTGCCTCAACTCATATAAGTCCAAGTTTCAACATGGTATCAGAACATGTTTAAGATGTGGAATCACACCTTGCCTGACCCATGGTTGGCCATTTATTGTCTATCTCACCAAGTCCAGATGTTTATGTCTGGTTCGTGATTGAGGACATGTTTTAAGGCGCGTGTGTATGTCAATCTACGTTGCCACGTGAGGGCGAATATTGATAATATAGTCTTACATCGCCTACTTTCAGAAAAATATATAGGTTATATGAGAATGAGGTGTCACCACCGATTACCTTAAAGTTTTGAATAGATATAGAGCCCAAGTTTCAACATTCTACATCATATTTGCTAAGAAAAATTAGAATTGAGTGGGATATGAAGCGAAAAGTTTCGAGCTGATTTTTTTGCATGTTTTGATATGTTCTTGATTCTTCTTTCTTTTATCCCTCGCATATATATTTTTTCAAAGTCAAGTTTAAGGCGCTTCATTTTACACAGGAAAAAGGCTCACGTGTGTCGTGAAAACCATGTGTATATAAATGTTATGAACATTGAATTAACAAAATTATATTTACGGAATAATGCTGTAAAATGTTACATGTGAATTGTGAAGGAACAATGTTTTGTATATGCGGTCAGACAGCAGAGAAAGGAAGTTAATTATGGAGAAGAGGGGTTTAGTGCGACCTGCTATTGCTAGCAAATACTCCCTGGCTCCTGAAAATTTTCTTCCTATTTGATTTTTGAGTATAATATAATTTACGCTATATTAAAAAGTCAAATGTGACAAGACAAAAAAAAAGTATCAATTTGCATAACGAGATCCTTTCTCCAATGTTATCTCTCTAATCCTCAACCCCAGTATAAAACTATGTACTTTTGCTTTTAAAAAAAAAAAACCTTAAAAGTGTAGTGCGTGTTGGTCTCACAGGCAACTATATGATATCTTCGTTAGTATAACTATGGAATTAGTTTTACTGCAAGTCTCTGTGTATCTGATCCGTTTGGGGTGAACTACACCCAAGATGCTCGCTAGTATCACTATGGAATTGGGTTTACATGCAAGTCCCTGTGTATCTGATCCGTATGAGGTGAACTACACCCAAGATGCACAAAGACTCATTTGTTATAGTTTACAATTAAATAGAGAGATGTGCTCTAGTGATAAGAGAGACACGGTAAAGTCTATACATTGTGTTAGATCTCTACTCTACTCCATTAACATCTAATTTCTAACGTATACAAACTTTCCTAAAAGATATATAAGGAACTTTTTAGGTAACAAGGTGGAAACCGTACCAATGAAATTGGAATACTTTGTACTTTAAGATACCACATGGAGGCATCTTCAACCTATATATTTCATATTAAAGAGAGGAATTGCGGATAACAACCACCACAAAAAGAATTTCGTTTTCCGACGAAAAAGTCACCGACGTACCATGTGTCGTCGGTATTTCGTCGGTAATTTGCAACGACATAGCGATAAACGCAATTTCGTCGTTAATTGCGACAAAACTACGATGAAATACATTGTCGCTAACAAAAAAGTAGTCAGGTTAATCCTTTCGTTACAATTTCGTCGGTGTTTTGTCGGTGGTTCTTCGCTACTCTGTGTCTTTTGTTTGTCGCTATTTAGTTTGTAACGTTTCGTCGCTATATTGTCGGTAATGTATCGCAAAAATTCCAGAAACATAAACGCGGATAAACAAGGAAATAAATTCGTAGGTTAGTAGGTTCTGGGCGTTGTGTATCGTCGGTTTTTTGTCCATGAAACCCGGATGTCGCAAATGTTTTGTTTTAGTTTTCGTTCGTATTCCGATTCGTCGCTGTGTCGTCGCAGATTCGTCGAGGATTAAACACGTGTATGAATTAAGAAAAAAGAAAGTGGTGATTGGGAAAAAAAATTATTCATTTAGTAATAAAAATTTACATTATGAAGATGAAAAATTAAAAAAAGAAATCTAAAAGAGAAGCGAAAAGGGGCCGTTCACTCTTCGTCATCGGAAGAAAGAGTGGCCGCCACATTCTCCGCGAACTCTTTGAGGAGGCGCTTCAGATTGTAATATTTGACTTTCAACTTGCGCAACCTTCTGTTCACGACGTGCAGTTGCCTCGACTGCTGCTGCATGTTTGCTATAATTGTACTGTAATTGATCTGTTGTTCCGGCATTTCTTGGGGTTGTGGCTGAGGAGGAGGCCGTTGTGGTTGAGGAGGAGTCCGTTGTGAAGGTGCATTGTTTGCCCCTCCATGCCTTGGGGTTGTTTTATAACGACGTGTCATACTTTGTATTTTGTTTATGAAATGTAAGGCTGTGGGGTCATATATATAGGTAAACAAAGCGATGACATAGCGACGAATCAGCGACGAAATTTTTTCCCGTTACTCAACACCGGAAGATGTGCGGGCGTGACACTTCGTTTGAATTAGCGACGACTTAGCGATGACTTAGTGACGTAAATTCATCGTACGTTGCAACCATCGGGCACTGTACGGACACTGCCGAATAGCGACGCCGTAGCGACGAAATGCGTCGTATGGTGTGAAGAGACGTCGTGCGTCGCTAGTTCATCGGTAAAGCGTCGCTAAATTCAAACGCCATATTCACCGGTTATTAGGTTCTAGTCGTTGTATTAACTTTCGTCGGTATATAGTCGCTGTTTAGTCGGTGAATTAGTCGTCCCAAATTTTTTCGAACCACATTTCATTTGTATTTTAGCGTCGTCGAGATTCGTAAGGGATTAAACACGTGTTTAAATTAAGAAAACGAAAGCGACGATTGGGAAAAAAACTTCATTAACATAGAATTATAAATTACAAAATACATCAGGAAAAAAACGAAAAAAAAATCTAAAAGAATAGCGGAGAGGAGCCGTTCACTGTTCGTCATCCGAACAGAGAGTAGCAACACTCTCCGGGCACGCCTTTAGGAGGCGTCTCAGCTGCGCAGCTTTGGCTTTGATGCGCATCTGCCTTGTGTGCAGGTACTTGAGACGCTCATCCTGGTCGTTAAGCACCTCCCTCATATTCTCCACTGTTTTCCACAGCTCCTGTATTTCTACACGAGGATCGCCAATTTGGCGATCCTCTTGCCGCCTTGGCCCCTGCACAGTGGGTTCGGAGGAGTCAGCCGGCGGGGGTGCTTGTGGTTGTGGAGGAACCGGTGCAGGTGCCGGTGGTTGAAGACCCCGTCTTGGGTATGTACGACCACTACCACGTCATGCCTGGGCCTTAGTACGAACCATATTTGTCTTTTTTTTGTATGATTATAAAGGAGATTTTGTTTTTTATACAATGAGAGTCATGGCAGGCTGTTTATATAGGGGAATTCAGCGACGACATAGCGACGACTTAGCGACGTAAATGCATCGTAAGTTGTAATAATCGGACACTGTACGGACACTGGATAGCGACGCCTTAGCGACGCAAATAGCGACGAAATGCATCGTATGGTGTGAAGATACGTTGTGCGTCGCTATTTCGTCGGTAAAGCGTCGGTAAGTAATGAATGCAGACATTAATACACGCACACCATACGATGAAATTCATCGCTATTTGAGTCGCTAAGTCGTCGGTATTTGTGTTTGTTTCCTTTTAATCGTCGGTATTTGTGTTTCTTGGTCGTCGCTATAGCGTCGCTAAGACGTCGGTAATATTGCAGGCTGAGAACCATAAAACGCAGCTTTCTTCTTCCACTCTTCTCCCATTCTTCTCCCATTTCAAACACATAAATCATCACTTTTCAACGAAAATATAGAAGGAAGATATCTTATTGTGTGAGATTTTGAGGTTTTCCACACCGGGAAAAGATAGCTGCTGTTATTTTGAAGGTATAGCGAGAAAATGGATCTCGAGGAGGAGCGATAGAAAGTGGATGTATGAGAGAGTAAACAACGGGGAGTGGAGTTTTAGATTTGTTGAATGTCTCAAAGAATTTGTGGATTTTGCGACGAGTAATGAAAGTGGAACGCAGATTAGATGTCCGTGTAAGAAATGCAAGAACCGTAAATATATGCATCCGGGTGACGTGAGGGTTCACTTATTGAAACAAGGTTTCATGCACAATTACCATACATGGTATTGCCACGGTGAATATGAGGGGGCGTCTACATCTGCAACTGTTCACGTCGAAGGGGGACCCGGTCAGGTTGATGTCGATGAAATAGGCAAGGGATCTCACAACCCATACGTGCAGATGGTGCAAGACGCAGCCACCGGCGCATTTACGGGAGAGCAGTACTTACAGTCTCATGTCGGGTACGAACGTGCACAGGATCCGGACAAACAGACGCATATATTCCTGGAGGAAGATCCGAACCCTCAGGCGAGACAGTTTTTTGAGATGCTGAACGCCGCCAACACGCTGCTGTATCCTGGTTGCGGTAGTCACACACAGATGTCCATGATCGGTCGGATGACGAGCATGAAGACGGAGCACCGCATGACGGATAGATTGTACGATGGGATGTGTCAGCTGATGAGGGAATCTCTTCCCGAAGGGAACACGATGGTCGACAGTTTTTCTTCGACGAAGAAACAGCTGCAGGCGTTGGGACTACCGGTTCAGAAGATCGATTTTTGTTCGGAGGGGTGCATCATATACTGGGGCATCAACGAGGATAAAGACAAGTGCAGGGTCTGTGGGACATGCAGGTGGAGAACGAACAAAAGAAACCAGAACGTGCCAAGAAAGCAATTCTACTGTTTACCTCTCGCCCCTAGACTGCAGAGGCTCTACGCATCCGGTGCCACAGCTAGCCAGATGAGGTGGCACGCGGAGCACTACACGAAAGACAGTGAGATGTGCCATCCATCTGACGGCGAAGCTTGGAGGACGTTCGATGCGACACATCTGGGTTTTTTGTCAGAGACAAGGAACGTTAGGTTGGGGTTATGCACCGACGGGTTCAACCCGTTCAGAAAGTCGGGAGAGCAGTATTCGTCGTGGCCTGTCATCGTGACGCCGTACAATCTACCACCTTGGATGTGCATGAAGAAGCCGTACCTGTTCTTGACTGTGATCGCACCTGGGCCTAAGAATCCAAAACAAAAGATCGACCTATACCTGCAGCCATTGATACAGGAGCTGAAGTGGTTGTGGGAGTTTGGCATGGAGACGTTCGATGTATCCACCAAACAAAACTTCCAGCTCCGTGCTGCGCTGATGTGGACGATCAGCGCCTTTCCGGCTTATTCTATGTTGTCGGGGTGGAGTACAGCAGGGAAATACGCTTGCCCTTACTGCATGAAGCAAGCGAAGACGATGTCCTTGAAACATGGATGCAAGATTTGCTGGTTCGACAGCCATAGGAAGTTCCTGCCCAAACGTCATTTGTACAGGAAGAACGTGACGGCGTTCATGCCTGGCATCGTCGAGAAGGACACGAAGCCCGAGCTTCTCACGGGTGCAGAGGTGTTGGAGGAATAGACAGTTGTGGATTCGTGGGGGTCGCTGATGATCCGGACGGCAGCCACAACGCAGACCTGGCCCGTGACTGTATCGGGTGGAAGAAGAGAAGCATATTCTGGGAGCTTCCGTACTGGAAGAGCAATATGATCCGACACAACCTGGATGTCATACACATTGAGAAGAACGTGTTTGACAACATCTTCAATACAGTGCTGAATGTGCTTGGAAAAACAAAAGACAATTTGAAGGCACGACTTGATATGCACGACCTCAAAATGCGACCGGAGCTGCATCCCGTTGGCACATCCTACATGCCGAAGTCCACATACACGCTGACTGCGGAGCAGGTAAGTGTGTTGTTATTGTGGCTGGGGATAGCTAGATTTCCTGACGGCCATGTTTCGAACCTGTCGAAGAACATCGACGTGAATAAACGCGGCTTGCATGGGATGAAGAGCCACGACTATCACGTGTTCATGCAACGGTTGATGCCCATTGAATTCCGCAAGCTGCTTCCAACCAATGTATGGGAAGCACTTACCGAGATGAGTCTATTCTTCAGATGTCTTACATCCACGAGACTCAGGGCGGATGATATATCAAGACTGGAGGGCGAAATCAAAGTGATCCTATGCAAGCTGGAAACTGTATTCCCTCCGGCCTTCTTTGATTCAATAGAACACATGCCAGTTCATCTACCATACGAGGCACGCGTTGGTGGTCCTGTTCAGTACAGGTGGATGTATCCGTTCGAGAGGTACTCTTATTTATTACGTGACGTTCTTATGTGTCTAAGCGTGAGCATGCTTACCAATTTGTTTCATCATGTGACGTTGGAGTATTCACTATATGAACAGATATCTCAGGCATTTGAAGCTGAACATCAGGAACAAGGCCAAAGTCAAGGCCTCGATCTGTAATGCCTACCTGAAGGAGGAAGCCTCGACCTTCGTGGCTCATTACTTCCAGCCAGATGTCCCGTCGAGGTGCACAGATGTTCCCCGGAACGAAGACGGAATTTCTAGATCCAGTGTCCTCCCAATATTCACACATCCGATCAGGTTTCACAGACAAGGAAAGGAAATGATATTGGGGGATAGCGATCTGAAGATTGCTCATTCTTATGTTCTGCGCAACTGCCGTTAAGTTGACCGTTTCCAGAGGTATAAACGATATCTAATTTTAATTTGTAAATACCTTGCGCTACTATATCCATTATATTACAAAGGTATACATGGTACTCATTCGTAATTTTCTTCAGGTTGTTCGTTGATTTATTGTAAGAACGTTCACCGGGTATATCGAGCGATGCAATAAACAATGAGTTAGATGCCAAGTTTGCTGATTGGTTCAGGTGGCATGTAAGTTTACATATTTGCTGGTTACATGTACGTCATGTGATACGCATTTATTGCCCCGCTGATGTATACTTACTTGTCGTTTTACAGGCGAGCAAAGGTCATCTGGCTGACGAAGAGTACGGTTACATTCTGACACCAGTAGTCGAGGGTCCATTGAGCAGAGTCATGCGCTACGACATGTGTTTTGTGAACGGTTATAGATTCCACACAGTCTCCCATGCCAGCCAAAAATCGTCGGAGAACAGCGGAGTGTGTGTCAAGCGGTATGACAATAGCCCAGACGAGGATGACTTCTACGGCTACCTTACTGACATCATTGAGCTCGAATGTCCCGCATTGCCTATAAAGCGGGTGGTGCTATTCAAATGTGAATGGTACGATCCAACTCGGGAAGGTTATCGCGCTGGCACAAAGGTTCACGACCGATATAAGTTGGTAGACATACACCAAGGGCGACGGTACAGAAAGTACGATCCATTCGTTTTGGCTAGTCAAGCGTCCCAGGTGTACTATCTATCGTATCCGACGATGAGGATGAATACGAGCTCAAAAGACTGGCGAGCCGTGTGCAAAGTGAAATCGAGCAAGTTTGATGTCAGTATCCAGCCAGGTTCAGATGGCATGGATGCCGCATTTCAAGAAGAAAACACGCACGTTGTGGATACGACACATGTTGAACTGCACAATCTCCCTCTAAATGACCCGAACGGCGGTTTCATTGAAATTCATCTCAACATACAACCGGCTGACAATATTGAAGATATAGGCGAAGACGAATACGAGGATGAAGAGGACGACGAGCATGTAGATGAAGATGAAAATGAAGAGAAGTTTGATTATGTAGTTTGGTTAATCATGTCATGTTGTTGGATTTGGATTTGTCTTTGGAGAGGCCATTAAGACCGGGAAACCTCCGATAAACGAATAGGTCATGCCGAAATTTTCAAAATTATTAATATCTTGCATTAAATGTATGTAAACACTTGTCATTTTTTGGACATCTTATTTGTCTGGCCAACCAACCCTAAACTTGTTGAATGTGCCTTTTAAATTTTTCACCCTTGGAGATCTGATGGCTAGTGAGGGTTTACCGACTCGATCCACCTACCCACCAGCTACACAGGCCCTCTCAGGAGAGTTTAATCTGTTCCTTTCCCAGCATGACCTGCTTGGTTCGGTTTCGACCGCCGCTCTGGCTGCGGACGCAGACCTTTTAGGGTCTGCCGATAGGTCCGCACCCCCCAGATCTACGACGCCACCCACATCCACCGGTTCAGCACCTCATCCGGCGTCTGATGCGGCATCAGACGAGGGTGTCATACTAGGGCGTCGTGCCCTCCCTTGGTCACATGATACCCATACGTAAGTAATGATTTATTTTTTTAACACGTTTTCAAATATATTTCACGTGTTATTTTTTCCTAACAACTTCACCTCTTTCAGGTTTGCACTGGACTCGGGCCAGATTTCCGGTTGCATCACTCGGTCCTTCCACCTGAGGCAGGACCCAGCTGGATATGCCTGGTCCCTTGTTATCCCGCAGACACGTAGGTTCTACTGGGATGAGTTTCATGTATTCAAATTTGATGAATTCACTTTTTGATGCGTAATCGATCATTACTTTTCTAACCACATTTTTATTTTTCCTCCGTATAATAATTGCAGAAGGCATATAGCTGGACAGCTGACATCGCCCACGACGTGGAGCAGGCCTGGCAGCACGCTACAGGGACTTCGTCAACTCGCACAAGAGCAAGTGGGAGCGTGACCCCATTTCTGCCAGTCCTGTCTACGTATCCGAGGCCACCTGGGCGGGGTGGATAGAAGGGTGGATGGACCCTGCTACCCAAGCCTGCAGCGCCCGGAATGCGGCGAACCGGCGCAGCGGCAATCTACAGGGCCCAGCACCTGCCACACACTCAGGTGGTTCGGTTTCCCACGCCACCACGATACGTTCTATGGTAAGTATTTTAATATTGGATTATTTAGATTCATTGATTTCATTGGATTATTTAGATTCATTGACTTAAGTGGATTATTTAGATTCATTGACTTAAGTGGATTATTTATATTCATTGATTTCTTATGTTGCGCTGTTGTTTTTTTGCTATTCGTATATGGTTAATTTAAGTAGTATATGTGTTCATTTGCCTTTTTCTTTTTATTTTTGATTTGACTTGGGAGAGGCCTTTAAGGCCGGGATACCTCCGATAAACGAATAGGTCATGCCGAAATTTTTAAAATTTTGGATTTCACTAACATATTTTATTTCATTCTTTCAGCACGAGGAGACAGGGGAGTGGCCAGCCTCCTACGATCTCTTCTACAAGACGCATCGGAAGAAAGCCTCCGACGGGACGGAGGACTGGATCACGGCAAAGGCCCGCGACATCAGTGTAAGTAGACTACGATATCATTTGTTTTTTCCTTAGTTTGTTTTATTTCTAAACCCTAAACCCTAACAATTCTTATTCTCATTTCAAGACGAGTAGAACAGATTACTCGCACATAGGGGAGAAGAGGCCGACAAGAACCGCGCTTATTGGGATGCGGTTCGGACTGTCGGCCCTCAAAATAAGAAGAAGAGGGAGGTGTACGGGGTTGGATCAGCAGCGCCGCGATTCTTCCCCGAAGTTCTACATCCAGGTGCTTCCTCTGAGGCCAGCACCTCCGCGCCTTCTGCGATCCCAGAGGATATTTCGCGCCTAGAATCAGATCATGCGGCGCTGCAGCATGAGATGGAGACCATCAGGACGCAGCATGAGGAGAGTGTATAGGCACTGCGGTCGCAGCTGACTCAGACCCAGCAGGCGCTGCAGCAGTCGGTTCAGCAGGCGCTTCAGCAGACGATGCAGGTGCAGCAGGCGACGAACCAGCAAATCTCGCAGCTATCGCATCTCATCATCTCTTTCATTTCCAGCTCCTCGCAGCCTCAGCCTCGCCCTCCTGATGGTCACTCTTCACCGCATGATCCCCCTCCATCTTCCTCTACATAGTATTTCATTTTTTGATTTTTTGTACAGACTATTTCATTTATTGTATTGACATATTCTTTGTTCTTTTATATTTTATCAGAGATTTATACGGATTCCATTTCTTTTGTGTTGTTTAATTATACGAACTTCAATATGCAAATACCGTATTTCTGTATAATATTCGTACAAATGATTTAGTATACAAAATAAAATATATTATAAAAATTAAATAATAATAAAAACTATTTAATTAATAATATATTGATATTATTAATAAATTATAAATATTTAATATTTAATATTTAATATTAAATTAATATTTAATATTAATTTAAATGATAGCGACGAACTTGCGACGAAACAAAAATATCGCAGACCTGAAATAAAAAAAATCAAAAATTTTAAAATAGCGGCGACAAAAGATATACCGACGAAAATCTGTGACGAAACAGAAATGTCGCAGACCGGAAATAAAAAAAATCAAAAATTTAAAAATAGCGACGACAAAAGATACACCGACAAAACGATGACGGAAATAACAGGTCGCAGACCTGACAGAGTTTCGTCGCAATTGTGCGACGAACCGCCGACGAGCCTTTTCTCGTCGTAATATAGTGACGCTTCACCGACGAAAATCACTTTGCGACAAGCCGTATAACGACCTGCAGATTTCGTCGTAATTTCGTCGCTATATGCCTTTAGCGACAAAATTGCGACGATTTTTATGTCGTGAACACTAGGAAAATTGACCCCTCAATTTCCTATGCCCGAAAAGGTAAAACAGAGTCCATAAGAAAATCATGACTAACACCGAGAACATTTGCATGGATTGGTCGAAAGGAGGTATTTGCCTATCCCTCCCACCAAAAACTGAATAGTAACAAAAATAATAAATAAATAAACAGAAATACCATAAATTTTGACCTCATTAATTTACTTTCAGTGCATTTATTGGTGTGTGGACGATTTTTTATTTTAAATGTCGTTATCTAAAACTTAACGTCATACCAAATTTGACAATGGATAGAATAGTGATATAGTATATGGTGTGTACATATATATTTATGCAGCCAGGCAAACATTAAATGCTTCAAATACAAATACAGTTATATAGAAGGTGTAGACATGTCACTTTCCAAATGTGTATTCTCCCTTGATGTGAACACCGCAATTACATCAAAGAAAATCGTGCCAAAATTCCAAAAGTTAGAAATAACCTCGAATCTGTGTCTGAAATTCTTTATCCGTGTAATAGGAAGTCCGAAGTTAATTAAAAACTACTTCAAATTGTCTTTGGAATCCTTTGATACATCGTGAAAAAAAATTGTACTTCTTTCTATCTATGTTGACAGCTTTTATTCTCTTTATTTTCTTATGTTCCCAACAATAACCAGAAGTAACAGTTTGATCGACATAAGTTGACGCATTATTATGGGTCACCGGAAACAACCTCTGTGTGTTTCTAACACATGTGTATGGTTGCGTACATCTGATCCCTCTACTCCGCCATTGGCGGAAAATCTCTAAGTTAGTAGGGTAATGTTGTTGTATTTTCTTATGTTCCCAAAACGCATCTAGCTCTATAAAATTATGTGATCCTTCAAAATTATCTTATTATAAACGATATATGCATCATTGGTCTATTATAAGCAATAAAAAATTTAAAAATAAGTTAGAACTTCAGGTAAAATTTTAACACTTTCTAATACATAATTTTATACTTCATGATACCTGGCTAGAGTTTTGATGTTTAGAATTATAAAGTAACTCATTGTTTGTTAGATACTGAATTGATCTCCAATCTTATATTTAATGATGCTGAAAACTAAGAATTAATAGAACTATTACTCTGAGAGTAGAAAGAGCCTTCTCAACGATATGAACTGTAGAAGTTACGGATCGATAAAGGTGACCAATTCTTATAACTGTAAGATTAGCTATGAAAAATAAATCCTTTTAAAATTGAAGAGTTATGTATTTTGGGACACTTCCAAAAGAATGAAGCCCAAATTGACGAGATTGTTCATAAGCTGTTTCCATTTACACAATGGAGTTAAGGACAAACTCTTTCTTGATTTTGAAATATGATAGAATAAATCAAAATGACTCATTGAATTAGATGTGCTTCTTATATTGTGAAGTAGCAGTTGATCGATATAGCTTGACGCAAATTTTTTTATGGGTCACCGATAAACAATCTCTATGTGTTTCCAACACATGAGATGATTGTGTACATCCGACTCCTCTGTATTCCGCCAAAGGCATAGGCGGGAGCCTCTAAGCCAATGTGATAATGTTGTTTATAATTTTAATTAGCCCTTATAGCAGTTTGGATTTGGTTAACTTTTATGTATTATTTGAATATTATCCATTTTACTCTCATAATGGTTTACTAGATCATAGACAAAATATTTGGTAAGGTTGTTTTCACTTCTCTTACCTATACCTATTGATTCATTTAGAACAATATTTGGATATTGTGTATGCCTCCATGAAAATAATACATCCACTGCTTTTATTATCTCAACATTAACCACTGACTTAAGGCCTGTCGGCTTCTATGGAAATGAGTATGATTTTTCGAAGAAGAAAAAAGTGAAAAAGAATTTGCCGATGAATCTGACCAAAATACTATTACTACATTAAATGTTGAATAAATTAAGAATAACAATTAGACTTGACCTTCCCAACCTTTTCCTATCTATAAATAGGCCTACACCGGTCACAATAAACCATAAATCCTCCCCCATAATTTCTCTTCCTTCCAAATTTGCTCCAAAAAATGAGCCCTTCAAAGCTTCTGCTCATTCAGTTACCCATCTTGTTATATATATGTAACTCCAATTTCATCTATGGCTCATCAAGAAACCAAAACCTGTATCCCATAGCCACATCTCTGAAATCAGAATTCTCCCAACTTGACCATGATCTAGCCAAAAACAAAGGCCTAGTAGTAGTAAAAGGGCTAGACCTGACGAAATACGTGGGGTATTGGTATCAGATAGCTGCAATACCAACATTTTTTGAGCCCAAGAAAGCTATAAATGTAAGGGCTAACTACACCATGAACTCTGATGGAACGGTTCATGTGAAGAATGAAGAAATAGCATATGGAATAAAGTTAACCATTGAAGGGACTTTATATAAAGCTGACCCTTCTAATGACGAGGCAAAATTCAAAGTGAAGTTCAATGTTGTTCCTTTTCCTGGAAACTATTGGGTTTTGTATGTTGATGATGATTATCAGTATGCTTTAGTTGGTGATCCCACCAGGTTTAGCTTATTTGTAAGCGTCCTATCCTTCTCTTCTCTTTTATCTTATTTTATACGCCTTGAGTCTCTATACAAAAATCAAATTATCTTCGTAACTATTTATATTGTACTTTTAGTTGGTTAATTTAGGTCATTAGAAAAATCATGTAACTATTAACTGAAAGAGTCGTAAGGAAATTGTTACTACTAATATACTACTAGTTTTGAAAAGTAGATAATATTTTCGAGATTAATCAATTAATTGATTTTTAGTTTCAGTATTATGATCAGAGGTATAGCTCCTCTATAACAATTATAATTAATTATGCATGTAGGATAATTAACCATCAAGAATGATAATTTTTATTCCCTTTAAAGAATCCGTTAATTATAATGATTAATCCATCTGGTTCTTGATGATTTTATCGGATGAAACTCACATGAAATGTCAATGTTTGCAGATTTTAAGCAAGAAGATGCAGATTGAAGACAGTGTCTACGAAGACCTTGTTCAAAGAGCAGCTGATCAGGGATATGATATAAGCAAACTGAGCAAGACGCAACAGACTGAACCAACACTGGGAAATGAGTATGCTACTTCTGAGATTGCTGCAGGAATATGAAGGGGGACTTAGGAGGAATTGTTCTTTTTAATATATATATATATATATATATATATATATATATATATATATATATATATATATATATATATATATATATATATATAGAGAGAGAGAGAGAGAGAGAGAGAGAGAGAGAGAGAGTTTTAGTGGTTGCAGAGTGTATTTGAAGATTTTCTCTTCCATAAGTTCACTATCATATAGCGAATAAAGTATCCTTTTTCTTGCGCTTGTTGAATTCGTTGTCGTTCCTTACCCATGCGTTCTCCTTTGAGATTCAGCAAAATTGTGGATGCGAATGACCAATCAAAACTTGTGGTCTAAATTGAGCCATACCTTCATTTTATATTTCTGATCATTTATAATTATAATGTTCGTCTCTACTAGAAAAACTAAGAATATTTCATAAAATATCATGGTTTTATAAAATATTGCACAAATAGAATACGAATTATAAAATTTTCGAACCAATAGGGACTCAAATGACACTGACGACACTATCAATTGCGTCCAAAAAAATTACTCGATCAGTATGTCTAATTGTTTTTTTTTTAAATTCTTTCTTTTTCCTCTTTTCCATCACCACCACTTCTGCCACTGTTGCCTCCACCATCTCCACCTCCACCTCTAACTCCAACTCACTCCATCCCCCCCCCCACCCACAAACCAAACCACCATTCACCCTTTTCAACACCTTCTTTCTTCTTGTTTATAGATCCGCCGCCCCCCCCCCCCCCCCTCTTTGTTACACCCGAAACCTTAGGGTAACATAGAAAGAAAATAAAAAAGGGAATAAAAAGTTATAAATTATAAATAATAGGAAAAGAAGAATAATAAGTATGGGACAATACATATCTTAGGTAAATTTGGATGGAAATAAGAATACATGATAAAGTTGAATCTAAATGGACAAGTTAAAGTATAATTCATATGCATCCTAGGAAATTACCTAATTAAATACTTATTTGTACATACGCACTGATATATATACATATATATATGTACACACACAAGCACACACACACACATATATATGTATGTGTATATATATATATATGTGTGTGTGTGTGTGTCTCTATATATACACATATATATCTTTAAATTAAAAATCAAACCCTGCCTCCCAATCGGAAAAAATCGGCAGCCTCACCTCCATAACACCAAGAATCGGCCAGCCACCAAGGAAGAAGAAAAGTGAAGATTTTGCCGCCATTAAAACATTAACCCTTCAACGACATACATATATATATATATATAT
>AP025059.1:7284165-7408530 GCA_036186865.1 Eustoma russellianum | reverse complement strand
TGCATCTGCGTGTGTGTGTGAGAGAGAGTGTGTGTGTGTGTGTCTGTATATAGACGCACATACGCACATACATATACACACCCTAAACTCTACCACCACACAAATAATTTCGGCCAGCCTACACCCTACCCCAATCGAAAATCCAGCAGCCTTGGCATAGGAGAAGAAGGGAGAAATTCAATCCAACCAAACCATACATGATAAATCGGTATAGTGTAAACAGATCAATGAAGGTTCCTTAACTGTATTTATTATGAATTTGTGAAATCCGTAATTATATTTTCGTATCAAATTCATGGATCATACAAAAGTGTATGTGAATGCATAGATGATTGTATATACATGTTCGTGTATGACCGCACATATACATATACATATACATATATATATATATATATACACATACATACATACATACATACATACATATATACATTATATATATATGTATGTATGTATGTCTCTGTGTGTGTGTGTCTGAAATTTGATTTGTATAGTGGAGTTGTAACTTTTACATGTATAGGGTAATATGTATTTTTTTTATCGAAAGAACTTTTTTTATTAAAAGCCTCACTTATGGCGGAGGAGAACCATATTACAAGCATCATTGTATGAGAATAAGTGAAATAGAGAGCTAATAATGGTATATCTCCAGTCGTATATGATATGCCGCATTAAAACCTTGGCAAGTAAAACCACCCTTGTGGATAAAAACTTGGCGAAGGAAAAAGCGTACATATTTATACAGCTGTCATTGATACTGAAACTATAGAAACATGAATACATGGATGTGATTGTGGCATAATAAAAAACGCTATTGGCCAGTTGGCGTTGGGGATCGCTTGATGCTGTTGACGACATCTTCTTATGGCCACCGAGTAATATAGTCCTGCTGTACTGACATATGACATTAGTACTTGTGGATTTCCTCGTCAATGATACGTGCATTGATGTCCACCATAACAAAAGAAACACAGGTGTGAGACAAAGAGATTCATATGAAACGATAACGTGGAGTGGTGCATGAATAATAAATAGCATATAAAAAGAAAACGCACCAGCGTTGCCTGTGTTCGAAACCACAGACAACGACAAAGGTGTATAGTCGATGTAATGTCCGACATATGTCAGTGCCGAAGCCGGTTGTGAAGGTTGTGGGTGCCGGGTTGTCTCATCCGCAGCATACATATAGTCCATCAGGAGGAAGCATCCAAACCATGCACATGTGAGGGGAAAAACAGCGTTAAAAGGGGTTACAGAGCATAACAATAACCGTATGACCAATGGAGTACAAAGCATACCGAGTCTGCCTGCACCCCACAGGATACAGGCAGAAGGATGAAATGAGTGCCAATCCATTTGGAAGACTTGATTAAGGGACTCGCAAATGAGCTGTGGAGAGATCCAATGAAATGGAGCAACGCACTAATGGAGAAAGAGTGTGAGAAGTGTAAACTTGCATGCGAGGGTTTAACATTGCGTGTTGAGCAAGATAATGAGCAACCATATTAGCCTCCCTATAAATATGCAGAAAGTCCAGTCGATGGAGATGTATTAATGTATGAAGCAAGCGAAGATAATAATCCCCATGAACCAGGCATGGTCGCGAGAGGCGGGATATCAGCTGCGAGCAATCCGTCTCTAGAATGATTGAGCGATACAGTGGAAGAAAATATAATAATCCAAAGACTGCAGACTATATCTCAGCATTTAGAGGTGTACTTGGTGGAAGTCGGAAAGAGATTACCCCCATACATGAGCCAACGTGATCGCGCAAAATAGCACCCCCTACACTATAATGTCTGCCTAACGCCGCATCTATATTTAACTTTAGTCTACCCAAAGGCGGAGTACACCAACGCACCAATATAGGACGCGGCGGCTGAGGTGAGGGAAACCAAGCAAACTGCTGCAAAGGTCCAGCCGCTAGTTTTGATCCAACAATTGTTTTGCTCCTATAGTAATGTCATAGTTGACAGAAACCCAAAGGGATGACACGGAGAAAGTGAGCTTATCACCATATATTAACGATGCATAAGAGCGCCATATATTATACACAATAATCGACGGAATGACAATTTTTAAAGCCCAGGGGAGAGATGAGAAAGTAGACCGGTAACACCATGATAGAAGATATTGGCGAAGATGCAGCAATGATAGTGGGGGACAATGCAACTCACAAGCAAAATAATGCCAAAGAGAACAAACTCGCGAGCAGTATATAAATATATGATCAACCGTGGCCGATGCTTCCTTACAGAATGGGCATTGCGATGGCCGTGAAGCATTATACCTTCCAATGTAGTCCTCAAATGGTAGAGCCGAATGAAAAATGCGCCACAAAAAAATTTGAGTGACAGGTGAATGATGTTTGAACTAGATGAATTTTGTCGAGAGCAGTGTAGGACTGGATCCTCGGCAGACATCATACGCCGAACGCAAAGAGAATTCTCCTGATGCCGTGGGAAGCCAGCTGAGATGGACCCCCTGCCCCTCAGTCTGGGCAAGGCAGATCAGGTGAATACGGCAAATAATCCTCCAAATGGGTGAGTCAGGCAAACGAGGAATATAATCTCCACAGCTACCATATTTGACATGCATATACTTGCTCCAAAGGGTAGGATGTTGCTGATATGACCACCATATGCGACAATGATAGGCTTGTTGAAGCGTACTAAGATCACGGGGGCCCAGTCCTCTCTCTTTGCGCGGTTTGGTGATAGCTTCCCAGGCAACCCAATGATGCCGTCGTCCCCAATAAAATGTTGCCATCTTCCTATTTATTATTTTGATCACCGAATTTGGGAGGGCTCCAGCTGCTAGAATATGTAATGGTAGGGCCGAAATGACTGAACGAAGCAAGACAAGACGACCAGCGGAAGAGAGTAATCGGGAATGCCAGCCCTGAAGCCGGTCGTCTACATGCTGTAATAATGGAGTGCAATATCGAGAGCGGTTGATTCCCTCATGAAGATGAGAACCAAGGTATCGAAACGGTAAACCAGAACATTGCATATTCTGGAGAGATGCAAACCTGCGGTGCTGATGAGTAGTTATGGTCGAAGATGGAATTAAACTGCTCTTTTGATAGTTAACTTTCTGACCAGAGACTGCCTCATATTGTGTTAAGAAAGCATGGAAGCGTCGTAAATTTCTCTGTGTGCCCTTTAAAAAGACCAAAAGATCATCCGCATAAGCCAAATGCGTAATAGTAAAAGGGACTCTGTCGAGACGGAAGGCTGTATTGCTCCAGATGCAACCGGTGATTTTAAACCTCTGCTGAAGCCCTTAGAAGATAGAATGAAAAGAAGGGGGATAAAGGGTCACCTTGCTTGACCCCTCTATTTGGCCAGAACGTGGCAGACAGTTGCCCATTAAATTAGACCGATAATGTTGTTGCACGTAAATGGTTCAAAATAATCCGAATGAAGAAGCCAGAAAAGCCGAAGTTGCGTAGGAGAAGCTCCAGATATTCCCAGCTGACCCTATCAAATGCCTTCATCATATCTAGCTTCAAACACAGCTAAGAGCCGCCCTTATCTAGCATATGTATCATCTCACGTGCCATTAACATCTGTGTGGAGATATCCGAGTCTAGCAGGAAGCCTGTCTGCTCGAGTGATATTAATTTCGGAAGCAGTGTATTCATACGAGAGGCAATGATTCGTGTACATAGTTTACTCAGAAAATTTGTCAGACGGAATGGGCGAAAGTCACTGAATGTTGTGGGTGACTGCTTCTTGGGAATCAATGTGATTAAGGCACTAGCCATCACAGAAGGCCAAGGAACAACGAGAAAGAATTCCTGCACCGCTTTAAGTACATCAGCATGTATGACTGACCAGCAAGAATGATAGAACTTACCATTGAAACCATCTGGCCCTGCTGCACCTTGAGGGTCTAAATGCCAAACTGCCTCTTTGACCTCGTCTTCCATAGGCAGTTGTGTAAGTATGGAGTTATCATCTGCAGTCACCAACCGTGGGATATGGCATAGAATTGTGTCATAATTATGCGTTGTCTCGCGAGCAAATAGGGAAGTATAGAATGTCACTGCTTCATCCATTATGGACTTGGGTGTGGTGCATTGCTCCCCAGTGGCTGTGTTAATTTGCTGGATGCATAGTTGCATCCTCCGCCCTTTGACAATAGAATGATAATAGCACGTGTTTGCATCACCTTCTTTTAGCCATCGTACTCGCGCTTTTTGTTTCCAAAACTGTAGTTCATATGTAGAGGCCCGTAGATACTCAACTTTTGCCCTATGGTATTCCATTCGATTCTCGTCCGAAGGGACAGTGTCCTAGATGCCCTCAGCACGAGTGAGATTAGTTTCAGCTTTCATGATGTTGATGAATATATTGCCAAAAATTTTCTTTATTCCATTGCTGGATGTCCTTCTTTAGGCGAAATAATTTTGTATAGAAACCGTACATACCTCCTGTGGTGGGATAAGATGTCCATGCATTCTTCATATAAGTATGGAAATCTGGATGTAAAAGCCATGCATCCAGAAAGGGAAAAGGGCGGCGGCCTTCGGACAAATTCTGCCGACATATGAATAATAAGGGCGAGTGATCCGAGGAAACATGTGATAGATGTGTAAGATGCATATCGTCAAACACATCATGAAAGGAAGAATTGACAAATAACCAATCCAATCTCCTGCGGACTCGTCCAAGTCCCCTGCCATCAACCCAAGTAAAACGTGGACCTTGAAAATGTGGCGCCATCAGAGAGCAAGTTTCAATGCAATCATTGAAATCTTGCAATGCTAGTAGAGAGGGGTGCGAGCGACCATCATGATCTTCAAGGGAGCGAAAAGTATTGAAGTCACCTCCAACTATCCAAGGTAAAGTGAAATTTTCCAAAAATGTACATAATGAATGCCACAATGTGCGACGTAAGAGCGGTGTGTGTTTGCCATAGACCACCGATAGGACAAAATTAAACTGTAGGGGCCGATATGAGTAGGGTGAAGTGAACCACTTGTTATTTATCCTACGCTAAAACCAATTGAAAGTGTGAGTCACGCCAGAAAAACCAAATGCGTTCCGACTGAAAGGAATAATGCTGGGGAAAGCCAAGGTCCAAAGCGAAGCTTACAATAATTGAAGATGAATGTTTAGGTTCTATCAGAGCAAGTAAATTTAAATGATGATCTCGTATCAAATGATGCAGTCTAGGCATAGAGGCACGCATGCCTCTTATATTCCATATTAAAACATTCATTGAGAAAGGGTAGTGTCACTTCCCTGGATGGCGTGAGAAGTACTGCGTGTAAGGATAGTGGAAGGGGGCAATGGCGGCAAATCTTTCCTTGTACGACGCTTACGACGTGGAACCACGGGAATAAATTACGCAGTCTCTGTAGGTTCCTGTAAACGTGATATCAAAATATCCACTTCCGGGGATGGAGGGATTAACTGCATACGCCGGATCATATCTTCAGGTACACTCGGCATATCTGAGGTTTGATCGGCTACAGGCAGCTCATTATCTGAAGAATGGCCCAAGTCTCAATGATCCAAATTGTCCTGTAGTGGAGGGTCTGCAGCCCCGGTAAAAAAATTTGCATTCAAGTCATTGATTTGATCATGGGGAGGTGCCACAACGAAAGCTTCAGGCGGAGGAATATCACATGTGTTGGTGGTAACATCTCTTGGAGGGACCTTAGGTTGCGGCTCAGAAGTATCCTGGGTCCTTCTCTGAGCTCCGTTAAGAAGCCTCCAAGGCCCTTTTCCTTTATCGTTTTCTGAGGCAATTCCTGAGAAACGTCAACTTCAACACAGACGCGAGCGACAGACGGCCGGAGACCATCTGTGGTCGCTACGTCCAGCTTGATGGGAGACCCTATCGGATGCACAATTTCAAACAATGCTTCCGACGATGAAGGTGGATAGGAAGCCCTGGGAACGCGATCCAAACCAGGACAATGGGAACATCAGCGGTGGGATCAAAATCAACGGTCCACTTTGTGATATTAAGTATCGACTCTAGAGATAAGTTATGACACGTGACTTAAGTGATGATCGGGTGAGGCACGCATACATAGTATATGCAAGGCGTTTTATTTGTTTATCTTATTTAAGTTTTGATTTTTTCCTTTCATATATCTATAGACCCGATCACTATACATTCCAGTTATGTGTTCTAGAATTATAATTTTTGATAAATTTTGTAAAATCGTAATGTTACAGCGCAATGCCGCCAAGGAGAGACAATAACAGAAATGGCAATGGCGGTAATCAGAATACTCTATAGCGTTGACTTTTATAGCGTAGGTACTAGCGTATCAACAACAACAGCAGAACGAGCTGCCACCACTAGTAGAATGCATAAGTGGAATTGTGTTGTAAAATCGACATTTGAAATAGTATTTGAAAATCATATCGCCATTTAAAATCATTTTGGAAATCGTGTATCACATATTGTGAAATTCACCCTTACAAGAGAAATATATCGGTAAGCCGCTTTGATTCTTATTTGTTATCGAGCGCTGCAGATGTAACTACCTCGTCAGGGGAGGACATCTGTATGCATATTTGCTATCGATCGCTGCAGATGTGACTACCTTGTCTAGAATATTGTTTTTGTATGTTTAATTTTTGTTGTCGAGCGTTGCAGATATAACAAGCATCTGGAACAGGTCTTCTGTATGCATATTTGAGCTTGAGCGTGACTACGTGGCCCAGGACAAGGTGCAAATGCATATATATTTGGCATTATATACGTAACGGCCTGGTCTGTGACAGGATGTACATAGTATATTTGGTTATCTGGGAATCAACTCGTAAGTCTTACGGTATAAGTCACTTATAAGGAAAATGTTATAGCCATTGCATCGAAAAATCGTTTTGGATTTAATATCGTACTGAATTGGACTCGGATATTAGACATTGGTATTTGGATCGGTTTGGAACCGAATATCGTATTTGGATTTAGACATTTGCTCGAATATCGAATCGTCTTGTATTGAACATCGCATCTAAAGTTTATATTTTAAAAATCGAATTTGAATATCAAAATTGGTTTTGACTTGCATCGCATCGTTTTGAAAATGCATCATTGGTTTTGATTGTCCTAACACTTGATTGACTATCGATTGGTTAATTTAATGATCAGATATTAGATGACTTTGTTGTTTCATTGTTGTAGAGACGTAATCATAATTCCTACTTATGAATACAAAAAAAGCTATTTTATAGATATTGATATTTATTGCATAACACTTGTTTCCATATTTATGATCCCATAGTAAGTGGAGTGTGGCTACTTACTGGGAGATGTATGTTGCTCATGCTATACTCCGTTGTTGTTTTGCAGACAAGCAGGAACATGAGTTAGTACACCGCCAGAATGATCAGGAGTGGAGATATTGTAGTCGAGGATATACAGATGAGGAGATTTAGTATTTATTATCTAAGTTTGGCATTTGTATCGAATTAGATTTCTCTAGACATTATACTTTATGGATTAATGTTACTTTTGAGGATTTTTATTTTATGACTTCCGGTGACATTGATTTGCATCAGTATGATGACATGTAATTGAATTGTATCGACGCCTTGTATTTTCATTAGCGAAGTACAGCGGGTGAATCATTTTGAATACTAAGCCTTGAGACAGTCCGCTACACCCTCCTTCGTCCAAGCAATACAAACCACCGCTAATCAAATCCCCAAAATTTCCCCTTTCTTCATCTCATGTCGAAATTACAACTGTTTAAACATTAGACCTAACCTAAGGATGCAGCTACAAGCCGCTGCCTGTAGATGTCAGCCCTCAACAACCCGTCGCCAAGGCCCATCCCTTTTGAGAATCCACTCTTATAACCAAGCCTTTGAGCAATTCTCAGTGCAATAGAATAGGATTGTAATGCTCTTGCTTCCCAAACATATGGTAACACTGCCACAAAGTTCTGTTCAACCATATTTCCAAAGCTAATTGCCAAACTGCTGTGAAACCTACCACAAAGTCCGAGACAAAAGTTGCCATATAGTGTGAAATAACCCAACTTCTCACTTATGACATCTTGAACCAAGAAGCAGAAGAAATCCCCCAACAATCTCCACTGGTTTTTCTAGAGAAAAAAACCATGAAAAAAGGATGCCAACCCAAAAACCTTTCTAAAAACTCCAGCAAGGTGATGAAGCAGAATCCATGAATAGAAACCATCACCAGAAGCTTTAAAGAGGTGGTTGTGGTGTGGCTAATCAAACAACCAGTTTAAGGCAGTCGACCTTTTTAACTTCTCCTGAATGGTGCGCTGGTCGTGGATAAGGAAAGCCAACTCCCACCGGCAGTGGCGGCAACACCCAACAAGAAGGGCTATTTTGATGGTGGATACGGTGGAGGAGACAACCATGGAAACAATCTGGCTATGGTAGAGAAAATGGAGGTACAAGAGTTAGAGACTTTTACCCCCAACCCTAACTTTCAAAATTACAAATCCAATCCTTGACTTTCATGAAATTTTCGATCTACCCTGTGAGTTTTATGAAAATACAGATAGACCCCATAACTTTACCAAAATTCTAAAAATGACCCCAGAACCTAGAAACTTACCACAAGCTCTTCACACAAACTCTACCTCCCGTATATGTCTAGATAGAAGACATGAGTGGATCTGCGAATGCGGAGCCACTAATACTCTGACCAACGACCCTAACGACTTTTGACACCTCTCTAAAACCTCAAAAACGCATATTGAAACTTCTAACGGTGAATTAGTTCATGTACAAGATGAGGGCCCTATTATGGCTTCTCCAGGCATGCGACTCAATAACTGTCTTTATATTCTTACTTTATCCTCGAAGTTGTTATCTCTTAACCATGCAGCCAAAGAATTCAGCTGTGTGGTTCTCACGGATCCTCATTTTTGTCTCTTGTAGGACAAAAATATGAAGGATATAATTGGGCATGGGACAGAGAGAGAAGGCTTATACTATGTTGACGAGGTTGCTCAATAAGGTCTGTCACGGGACGGTCAACTGGCAACTATGACAACTATGGCTATGACACCGACATCTAGGTGAACGCTCATTAAGTTACCTTATACTTCTATTTTTTATTTTGTTTACTAGTAAGACAGTTAATATACCTTGTGAGACATGTATTCATGCAAAAAGTTATCGTGCTACCTTTCGATCAAATAATACTCGGGTTGGTAATATCTTTTTTTGGTGCATTCTGACGTATGAGGACCAGCATATATACCTAGTCATAGTCAGTTTTAGTATTCATTATTATTGATTGATGATTTCTCTCGCATGACATAAGTGTACTTCCTGAAACACAAATCGAAGTACCAGAAAAATTTATCCATTTTTTTCACACGGTTCAAACATGATACAACACTAAAATTCAGATCCTACACTCAAACAATGGCTGAGAATATTAAATGAACATTTGAAATCATTCGTCCGAGATAATAGCTTGATACAACAAACATGTTCAAATACACCACGACAAAATGATGTAGTCAAAAGAAAAAATCAAATCATCCTCATAATGACACAAGCTATGTTGCTTGAGTCACATGCTCCTAAACACTTCTGGTCTGAAACTGTCACTACTTCAATCTACCTCTTGAACCGACTACCCACAAAAGTCCTTGACCCTATGTCTCCATTACAAATGTTAGCCTCTCAAACAACTATTCCATCATCTGTGAGTTTTCTCCCTCGTATTTTTGTTTGCCCAGTGTTTATTCATATTCCAAAAAAAACTCTCAAAAATAGACTCCTGCGTCAAGAAATATGTTTTCGTTGGGTATGCTGCATATGAGAAAGGCTACTGGTGTTAGAATCCTACTAGTCGTCGAATCCATGTTACAATAGACTGCCTATTCTTTGAATCCGAATACTTTTTTGATAGCCACCTAGCCCTCAGTGGAAGAAATTGAATGAGTCCTTAGATTGGTTGCAAAGCTTCAACTGCCTAGAGATTGTCCAACAAGAACAAGTAGATGACGCCATTGACGAGACTTCTCCCAATGAAAGAAGGGCCAAGAAACTAGTCCTCACTACCGTTGAGTCTCCTTTGTTGGATGTCCAACAAGAGGTAAGTGATCTACACACTACTGAAGAACTCTCTGTTCTGCCTGATTTAGAGAATACTGATGATCCGATTGAGAGACAAGTACGGGTTCTTCCTGAAAGAGAGAACATGGGCATAACACCAGACAATTACTCACCGAAATGGGTTTCTGGACGTCTAGATGTCTTGTCAATCTAATGTGTAAAATATTTTTTCTACCCTATGGTCTGTGTCCGTTCTACATACAATTCAGGAGGTGAGCAAGAATGTTGAGTGGAGACATGTAAAAGAAGTAGAAATGAACACCCTGGAGACGAATGAGACATGGAAAAAATGTGAGCTGCTCAAAGGAAAAAATCCGATGGGCTAGAGTTGGGTGTTCACCGTCAAATACAGGGCAGATGGGGCGGTTGAGCGGTAAAAAGCCAGACTTGTGGCTAAAGGATACACACTAATGTATGAGATCGAATACTCAGAGACATTTTATCCAGTTGCAGATATTGATACCATCAGAGTATTGTTCTGAGTCGCAGCTAATAGAGATTGACCTCTTCATCAGTTCGACATATCAGAACTGCAATCCTACATAGGAAATTGAAAGAATGGATAATACACAAGCTCCACCAAGTTTTGCTGATGAGTTTCAAAAGGGTGAAGTCTGCTAACTTACAAAGGCTCTCTACGGTTTAAAGAGTCGCCACGAGTATGGTTCGGAAGGTTCACCATAGTCATCAAAAACAACGGATACAAACAAAGTAATTTTGATCATACTCTGTTCTTCAAAAAGAGAGGAGACCTAATCACATGCCTAATTATATATATGGATGATATGATTATCACAGGAACAGATAAAAAGGAAATTGGATGGCTACGGGAGAACCTGCATACAGATTTCGAGATGAATGACTTAGATAGACTGAAGTACTTTCTTGGGATTGAAGTTCTCCTGTCAAAGAAGGGAACTTTTGTGTTACAATGAACGTACATTCTTGACTTGCTAGCTAATTTTGGGATGATTGATTGCAAACTAAGTGAGCCACCGATGTGCTTGAACCATAAACTACAGATAAAGGAAGGAGCACCTGAAGCGAATCAAGAACAATATCAGAGACTTGCAGAAAAGTTGATTTATCTCTTCCACACCAAACTAGATATAGCATATGTCGTGGAAGTTGTGAGCCAATTTATACATGAACCACAAGAAGAACACATGGAAGCAGCAATGAGGATGGCACAGTATTTGAAGGGAACACTAGACAAGGAATAGTGTTTCAAAAGCATGGACACTTATACGTGGGGGTATTACAGATGCTGTCTGGGCAAGCATCCTTAATTATAGGAGGTCCACTTCCGGATACTTAGCCAGGGTCGGAGGAAATTTAGTTACATGGAGAAGCAAGAAACAAAAGGCAGTTGCGTTATCAAGTGCATAAGCTGAATTCAGAGGAATTACAATGGGTGTTATGTAGGCACTTTGGCTAAAGAAGCTAGTGCACGATAGTGGTTTTAATCCAAGGCTGCCTACTAAGCTGACGTGTATAACAAGGCCGCGATAAGTATCTCCGAGAACCTAGTGTAGCATGATCAAACCAAACATGAAGAAGTGAGTCAACATTTTGTCAAACTGAAGCTCGAGAAAGGTATATTGAGCTCCCGTTTGTAAAGTCTAACCATCTAGCGATATCCTCACAAAAGCCGCCACTCAAAGGATCTTTGACTCAATACTTTGCAAATTAGACATTGGTCATCCCACTGCTCAACTTGAGGAGAGGGTGATGAAAAGTATCAAATCAAGGATTCAATCTAATCATATCAATTGTATTTATTGTAATTAGAATATACTATAGATAGTGTCTAGAATTCAACTATAAATAGGTTATATTATATCTTATTCAAATCAATGAAAAAAGACTTTCATTCACGTGATACTTGTTTAACAGGTCGAGGAGAGTAAAAAAAAAATATTAAGATACGACTTCCATTCGATGAGTCCAAGAGGAAACCATCAGACATTTCAGGTTATTTTATTCCAATAAAGCTGACAAATTATACAATCTATTGGCGGACAGTGCTTCTATCTCTTGTAACATTATTCTATAGATCTTACACAAATTAAGTAAATAACATACCCATGTTAGACATGCAACTTTGGTAGGGGCACTAGCATAAAATATCAAAAAAAAAAAAAAGAAGAACATATACATTAAACGGGAAGAACGTTGAAGTTTCTTGGAGAGCATTATGAGATCTATCTGCAAGTCACGCAAGCACCTCCAGAATGCAGAATGATTATTTAGCCTTTTTCTTTCTTGGTGTCTCTTCCTCCAAAGAATGCAAATCCAACTCTTCAACGTTGAATGCTCTTTTGATCAACAAAGATTTCGGATTCTTTCCAGGAAGCCTGGCCTCATCATTGCTCTTATTAAGAAAATTCATGAACCATATCGCGGATTTTTTCGGGTATCTTGCATATGAATCCCTGTAATTTATATGTATAATTCCAAAACGAACGGTGTAGCCCTCGCCCCATTCAAAGTTGTCGAATACAGACCATATAAAGTAGCCCTTCACATTGACTTTGTCACTGCAAAAGAGCAAAGCACTAAAGCAAAAGATTATAATATGAATGTAGAACAATGTTGAGAAAGAGACTTACACGTCCATGGCCTTCTTTATGTATAAAAGATGATCGCGATGGTACTTGATTCTTGTTGGATCTTTGCGAGCTTCAGAAACGGTATGTTTGACATCGTTCACTTCATCGACACCTATACAAGAAAATTTTATTTAATGACCTTAAACATTTCCAAGAAAATAAAATTGAACCGTGTGTTTAGATAAATCTCTCTTACCATTTTCTGTGATGTAGATAACAGGATCATTATATTTTGTCTTAATTCGACATAACAACTTGTATATTCCAAGTGGATAAATGTACAACCAACTCGAACCAGCCTAAGCACACAAATTCATCAACAACAAAAAAACTTAGAGATATAGAATTTAAATTAACTGAAATCATCTGTTAAAAGAGTGCATGGGAATACTATAAAGATGATTGAAATAACGTACTTTCTCGCCGATTGGAGTTTTGCCATCAGGCCCTACAACTGTAAAATAACAGGACACAAGAACAGGACTCATGTCAATTAACTAGAAAATATATTCAATCGCCATAAATACATGTATTATATGTAAACATACTCTGTGTCTTGATTTGCTGATCAGTAACATAGCTTTTGGGTTCATTTCTGGATACTGTGCCTGAAGCATCTGATACATATTGAGCAGTATAGTAGTTCAAGCCTAGAAAATCGAATGATCCCTTCAATTTTGCAGACTCCTCAGGAGAAAACTTTGGAAGGCGTGATTGCACCCTATCTATCATGCTCTGGGGGTATTTACCACTCGTAATTGGTTCCATGTACCTATTATTAAAGAAACATAAATGATGAAACTTTAGATTTTGTAGTCCACAGTTCTTCATAGAGCAACTCGGATTAATAATGTAAAATTAATTATACGTTACCATCCAAACATGAAGTCGAGGGCTCGTTCAACAGCTTCATTGTTTTTCGGAGTGTCATGGAGAGGCTCCCACCATTGAGATACAAGAGTAATTCCTATTTTCCCTCCTTGAGCCTGCAAATAAGTTGTTTATTTCAATGATGTGCCGGTACCATAGACGGGATATGCTGCTCCCTTCAGAGTAACGATGATTACTTTGGGCGGAGCAACGGTTTAGCAGCACCTCTGAATCATCAGATCTGATCTTTTTTTTTTATCGACATTATACAATAATACAATAAGATAAAGAATAGTGATCCTTATTTATAGACATTATATGATAATACGATACGATAAAGAATAGTGATTCTGACCTTAAAGTTTTGTCGGTACATTTTGACAGCCTCTGCATGTGCAAGAAGCATATGATGGGCTACCAAATAGGGCTCAGTGCCAGGATCTCCATCTTCACAATTGTGTTCCCCCAAGCTATGGTGGCATCTGTGAAGATGCTTATTATCTTTCACATGTTCAGATGAAGTTGCTCCCCTACCAGGGGCAAAGGTACCCAATGCATATCCTCCATAAGCAAACGTCCATGGCTCATTGAATGTTGTCCAATACTTGACTCGGTCGCCAAATTCCCAGAAACAAAGCTCCGCATATTCATTAAAGTCATCCCTGATAATGAGTATGGATAAGTTTTAGGATAATATATATCTAAGAATGTATCTACCAACAATCTATCTCAACTTGCTTATATGTGAAAAGAGGATAAATTACTTACACTATATTGCGGCTTAAGAAACCGCCATAGTCGTCTTCCAAAGCTTGCGGAACGTCCCAGTGGAATAGAGTCACAAATGGCTCCATGCCTAGACGATTTTGAAGCTTGTAAGTACTAAGTAGCAAGAAATGAGGTGTAAAAAAATCAGTGTATTAAAGTTTATTGTATTTTATGCATACCATTGGCTAAGAGCTCGTTAATAAGATCATTGTAATACTTGATTCCTTCTTTATTCACACCACCACTTATTCTTCCACCTAAAAGAAACGTGTTAAAAGCAAAATTATTTCCATTTCGTCATTGTTGGGACGAAGATACTGTTTTTTCTTCCAAGAACTTGTACCTGGCAAGACTCTAGACCATGAAATGGAGAACCTGTAGGAGTCCAAGCCTATTTTCTTCATCATTTGTATATCATCCTGCAGCACAATGTAACAATTAAGTACCATGTACAAATTCTTCCTTTCCATCTTTAAACCGGTGAATCCTAGAATAATTCGAGGTTAAACGCATCGATACCTTGAAGAGATGATATTGATCAATGGCAACGTTTCCATTGCTACCGTCAGTTACTTTTTCTGCCATTCAAATCAGTCAATATGAATAAGTTACTAGGACTCAAGATACTAAAAATCGATGAGATGTAAAAATTTGGAAAAATTTAATGGAAGTCTGAGTGTAGGAGGAAATCAAGAGACCTGGATTCTTGCGTATGAAAGTATCCCAAATGCTAGGGCCTCTTCCATCTTCAGCTGCAGCTCCTTCATTCTAATGGGGAGGAGGAACATATCAATTTCACTTGTAATCATGCAAATTAATCAAGAATTTATGGAAGCTTTAAATAAAAGCTGCCTTAAATTCTAGAGGAACATAGAGGTACCTGGTAGGCAGAAGAAGCTCCTCCAAAAATGAAGTGCTTCCCGAAATCAGACCGGCTGAACTTGCTGGTGCCTTGGTTACTTGCCAACTTCATGTTTCCTGCCATTTCTTGCCTTCAATTGATAGTATAAGCAATGAGTGGTTGTTTGGTGCTAAATTCTTAAGCTCGCTGGGGTTTATATAGGATTAACCACGTAGACTATTCTAACTTTACGGGCCATTACTAATTTTTTACTTTATAAATCCACGCGTTTCAATTAAATAATATGATGCACGTTTTACTTTCTTCTCCCATTTTAACTTTGTTTTTTCGTTTTTTAATTATTTTGACTAGAATTCTCGACCAAAATGTATATGCAATAATGTTGAAAGGTATCGAACAATATGAAAGACATACACAAAGGTATCGAACAATATGAAAGATTTACACAAAAAAAAAAACATCTAAATAAACAAATAAACGTAAAATATATGCATAAAATAGTTTTTTTAAAACAGAATAAAACAAATCATACTAAAAATAGCCAAAAATATAAAATAATGAAAAAAATTGTTGGAATTCATATGCGCGGATTATAGAATATGGAAGCGTGTGTTTAAAGCATTTTAGGAAGCATTTATTGCGAAATAGGAGAGCATAAATTGGAGGCTGAACTGTTAAAATTTATTCGACTTCCTCAGTTTTAAATGTACATGGGTTTGCCTTTTATAAGGCTCATAAGAGGTAAAAAAACTCAAGCCACCAACGGCTTTCTAACGGTTATATTCTATTTAAAATTTCTATTTTCTCTAATCCACTGAGCTAGTGTATGTATATAATGTAGATATATAAAGTGTATTCTTATAAATACATGTGCTTCTTTTTTTCCTGTGTTTTATTGGTTGTGTCATTGTTCTGTTTATCGCTTCAATGCAGCCTCTGAGATTCTTGTATTCTTCTAAGTTTTTTAGCTCACAGTGCTGTCGCTGCCGCTGTCAATATCCTTTTCTGCTATGTTGTTATTTTCCTCAGCACAATTTGGTATATCTGCTTGTCCATTCCTTTGCATTCACCTCGTCTCCTCAGCTCGGCATCTGTCATTGATGTTTATCTTTAGTGCATTCAATTCGTCATCTCGGCTTGGTGTTCTTTCCTTTAGCTAAGCTCTTTTATCACCTCGACACTTCTCATTTCAGCTCACCTTGGCACTTCTTATTTTGACTTCACTACATCTCGACTTCTTCACCTTGCCTCTATATTCTTCACCTCGGCACTTTATCTTATTACCTCGGCTTTATCCCATCATCTCGGTATTGCATCCTTTCAGCTCGAAACTTCATCCTTTCACCTCAACATTGCATATTTTAGCTCCGGTCTTCATCACCTTAGCTCGAGCACTCTGTCCTCATCTCTCCTTGGCACCTCTGCTTGACACACTTTTACTTCTGTCTCCACTTCAGCTAGACACCTCAGCTCGGTACTCTTTTCCTACGTTTGGTCCTCACCTCGGTATGACACATCAGGTCGGCATTTTTATTTCTACAGACATCCTTCAATACTTTGCTTCAAGTTTAATGTATTTATACAACTAAGATTGACATTATGTCTGCAGACATAATGTCATCACCTCGGTATTGCTCATCCTTTCACCTCAGCTATCCATTCTTCATCTTGGCACTTTATCACATTACCTCGACGCTTTATCCCATCACCTCGTCATTGCATCGTTTCAGCTCGACAATACATATTTCAGCTCAACACTTCATCCTTTCATCTTGACGTTGTATATTTCAGTTTGACATTTCATCCTCTTAGCTCGAGCACTCTGTCCTCACCTCAGCTTGGCACTTAGGCTCGGCACCCCTTTATTTCTGCTTTCACTTCACCTCGGCAGTCTTTTCTCTGTTTGGTCCTCACTTCGGTATGCACATTGGCTCAGCACTATTATTTCCACAGACATCCTTCAATACTCTGCCTCAAGTTTGGTGTATTTATACAACCAAGATTGACATAATAACTGCAGACTTTACCAATACTCTCCCTCAAGCTTGGTGTATTTATGAATACAACAAAGATTCAGTTTTCCTCGATTTCTCCTTGATCTGTTTCTAACAATGGTCGCTTAGCTGCTCTTATTGAGTACCTAAAAGCTTAAAAAAAAGAACTTGGAAATGTTCTTAGTATAATGCATACATCAGTATATTTTATATCTTAGTGGAATTTAAAAATGAAAAGGAAGTGAATCCTGCTAAAAAATAGTATTTTTAAACTTGAATGAATTCTTGAATTGTGCAAATTTTTCCATCTCCGCATGGATGCAAATTGACATAAAGACTGGTCATTAATGAATGTACTCTTTCTTTTATAAAACTAACAATTTGTTATGCCTACAAATGTCAGAAAATTGTGCGCTCAGATGTCGAGGGCAAATCTTTTTCGTTTAATAATTTCATAAGGCATTCTAGTTTTCGGAATTGCATATCCAAACATTTAAAAAACAAATACATCCGCGTAAAAGTTTTTGTAACTTAAGAAATCGTAGAGTCATAATTCATACTAGTAGGCACAATTGTTTATTAGTTTATATTATCAAGGATAAATATTGTGTACACTCCAAGTTTCAGATCAGGTCAGCACAGATTATTTTCTTCCTGCAAAGCTTCATATACAAGGCGGTGCTTCTGAATTTTATCCTACGGTTGAACACGAGGATGTCCCCTTCTTTTGCATTGACTGTCGAATCCTGGGACGTGATCATAAAACTTGTGGGTAGCCACCTCCAGACCGATTCCAGTTGTTAGTCATCCAGCGGGGCACATCCATCGGGTGGATGCGCAAAAGCGCAGACACCGAAGAAAGCTGTTGTCCCTCAGCAGCCTCTGCATCTCTTATCTCAGCAATCAAAAGATATTCTTTCACAAACAGCAGATCTCCCAGTGCCTTTAAGTATGGCCTCACAACCCACTCCTGCATATGCAACGAATAATGACAAACAGGGTGCAGGGCAGTCCTCAGTTTTGCAGCTCCCAAAACCACAGCTAGTACAGTCTATTTTTATCTCTGAGATATAGGACATCTCCAAATTGGGCTGCCCTCATGAGAATCAGGACATTGAGCAGGAACACATTCCGGCCGGCTCAACCGATGGAATGAAATATTTGGCAGAGACTTACATACCTTTCACAGTGGATTCACCTGCAAATACTGCGCAAGCAGCTATTGGAGAAATAGCCCCTATTGAAATGGCGAGTTTGGAGGGGGGACATATCACATGCTAAGTACCCTACATGTTTGCAGAGTACGTCTAGAATTTCAGTGATGTCTATTAGTCTGAGAGGGTTATCTAAAGCTAGACCAGTTCATCCTAATTGTCCAAATGCATGGAACCCGGCTCATGCGTGCGATGATTATTGCTATAATATGCTTGGTGTCACTAAATGGGATGTTCCGGCCTCAAATTTGCATGACACGCCAGAAACTGAAGGTGCAGAATCAGACACAAATTCACAAAGGGCCTAGCTGACCTTTGTGGACACACACTCAGAAATCCGAAGTCTCTCTACTTTCTCTACAATCTCCCTCTACATCTCTGCATATTCACTCCCATCTATGCACTTCTGCATCAATATACCAAGAAGTTCAGGACATCTTACAGCTTTGTAAAGTTCATACGCTGCAGTACTGCTCGTTTGATGAGTTCGTTGTATTCTTGGAGACGGTTGCTCCTTCTGGTTGGACACAGTGTACCGGAGTAATACATCTTAATGACAGAGTCCTGGATTCACCTCAGATCTCTGCGCAGTTGAGCTGTAAAGGTTATTGCCCAGCTGAGCTCTGCTTTGTGTTGAACCCAGCTGATCGTGGGCTATCACAGCACTTTGTTGCTGAGTTGAGCTCTGCTGTTTGGCTGAGAACATTCGATGTTCAGCACTGCCGTGCTGAGCTTTGCTTGTGTGTTGAGCTCGGCTGAAGCGGTTGAAAAAGCACAACTGTTGTTTGTTATGTTGAGGTGCCGAGGTCGGCAGGTCAGTGATCAGCCCAGACCAAAAATGCAATTGCACTGACTGGATTGATAGGATATGTATGATCAGTCTGACTTCAGTTCAGCTTGTTGGAATGTGTTAGAGTTTTGATGATTTGCACAATTGACACTTGGAACGCTTGATTAGGAGCCTAATATAAAGTGTTTGAAGGTCAATATACTTCGAACGCCTACATAAGGAGCCTCATGTGAAGTGTGTGGAAGCCAGTATACTTCGAACGCCTAGATTAGGCGCTTCATGTGAAGTGTCTGGATGTCCGTACACTTCAAATGCATACATTAGGGGCTTCATGTTTTTGAGGAATAAACACCGTGCACTTTGAACGCCTGATAAGGCGCTTCATGTGTATTACTAAGTCAAAAGTACTTCCCCCCATATTAGGCACGTACATCAAGCAACTTTCTGATAAAATTAAGAATCACTTCGAACAAGCATGAAGGCTGAAATTAGGCGCTTCATGTGACTTCAAACGCATTCAGCTGCCCACATAACGTGCTTTATGTGACATCGAATGCCTTTTCAATTTCACAAAAAGCGCTCCATCTCATATTGAATGCCTGTTTATTAAACTTATTAGGCGCTTCATGTGACCAACGTCACAAATATCTTATGCCTTATTTTCTAATGCTTACTTGACATTTTTACCCTCTCTTTTAGTGCTATTTTTACAGGTTCTCTCTTCTTTTTGGAGAATGTCATCTTTCCTTTATAAGCTTTCAAGAAGAAGTTTTTCCAAGAAACTTGCATCCTTCCAAGTGAGGATCTTCAATGATGAGGACATGCCATCACAAGAAGACAAAGACCATTACTGGCTCCTGCAAAAATTTCAAACGGCCAGAAAATTGAAAGGGAGAGAAAACAAGGGTTTCATCTCACTCTTCTCCAACTTTCTACCATTCAAGCTCTCAAGTTTCTCTCAAGGTTTTGAACTCTCAAAACAGTTGTAATCTTGTATATTTTACTTTATTGTTGAGAGTTGTGTTGTAAAGAAGAAGAAGAGTGTTCTTCTTGTTGAGTGAAGATTGTGAGAGACATTTTCACATACGGAAATATGAATTTCAGACTCATGTGACAGATTATAATCTAAATAGTTCTAGTTGCTCCCGAACAATCTCAGTACATATGGCGCAAGACCTCCCATCCCAGGAATAATTGAAGAGAGTTATCTCCAGTACATAGATTCTTAGCTATTTCGTTAAGTTTGCCAGGGAGTAGATTCAAGGAGTCTCTGTGTGTAGATTGTTGGTCATTAAGATAGGCTACTTTTTGTTTGAAAAATCTAGACCTTGGAGGGTTAGTTGATAGTGTGGTGGTACACTATACTCCCTACAAGAGTTCTTTGAGGGCAAAGAAGTTCTTTGGAGGCTAGACTTCAAGAGGTTAATTTTCTTAGTTGTGATCTAGGCAAGTTGCCTAGTTTTTCTTTGTATTTTGATTTCACTTTGATTGTTGTTTCCCCCCAAAGAAATAACAATCCTCCATTCAAAATTCTTCTTGTGAAAAATCAAGAAGGTAGAGGAGTAGAGTCATTTTGACTTAAACCTTTATACATCCTTGTGTTCTTTATTCTTCCGCAAGTTTTAATTTTCACAAGAACACATCTAAGTATTGGTTGCACTCAAAAACAAAAATTATCCAAGAAAATATCAATACTTGGTGAACACACTATTCAACTCCCCTTCTAGTTTGTTCTAAGGGACCTAACAATTGGTATAAGAGCATAATCTTGAGTATTTGAGTTCAAATAGCAAGATTTGATCTAAGCATAGATCCCTTTAGTTTTGAAGATGCTAGTTGCCCTAGTGGTGATGCTTCTAGAACAAGAAGGCAATAATCACTACTCCCTTCTATATCTAGTGTCTATGTCAAGGTTCCTATGTTTGATCCTCTAAACTACCTGCTATTGAAATCAAACATGGAAACATATCTACGTTCTTGTGGATACCAAATATGGAGAGAGGTATCAAAAGGTTCCACCATTCCCTTTGATGTTGATGATCCCACTCCGGAGGAGGAGTTGCAATTTGCAATAAATAGCAAAGCTCTTGCTATTTTAAATAGCTCTCTATCACCAAATGAGAGAGCTCAAATACAAGGAGTCCAATCCACACATGAATCTTGGACAAAGTTGGAGATGATCCATGAAGGAACATCTCAAGTAAGAAAGGCTAAAAGAAGACAACTCATCAAGCAATTCTATAATTTCAATGTCCCCAAAGGCGAAAAAAATTGAAGAATCTATCCAAAGATACACCAAGCTTATCAACTTACTCACGGCGGTTTGCAAAAAGATTGAACAAGAGGGTCTCAACTATTGCTTCCTAAATAGCTTAGGAAGAGAATGTAATGCTAAGGTCACGGCCATTGAAGAGTCGAATGATCTTGAAGCAATCACCTTGGATGAGCTTTACGGTAATCTTATCACTTATGAGATTCACCTTGAAGTTCAAGAGAAGAATGACCCCACTAGGAGCTCGTCAAAAGCGTTCGCATGTGAGTCAGAGGAATCGGATGATGAAGTCAAACTTCTTGTTAGAAGGTTTCGACGTTTTGCAAGAAAGAATGAAGATGAATCCAAGAGGTTCATCAAAAAAAATTTTCCAAGGACAAAGTGAAGGACCAAGACAACAAATGCTATAAGTTTCGGAAGTTTGGTCACTTCATGAAAGGTTGTCGGGTGAAGGAGCCGCAACTCAAGGATACGAAAGCCATCTACCAATGAAGAAGGCTTTGCAAGCGGAGGTAGCCCATTGGGAGAGCATTCTATCCGGGTATGAGATCGACAATGGCGATAATGATGATCTCGCTCTCACGGGGGTCGTCCATGATGATCTTGATAAGGAGTTCCACGCACTAATGGCCATAGACGACGACATGGAGGTATGCAATATTTCATTTCATTATAGATTAATTGATGAAAGAGATGATTTAGTGTAAGAAAATGATTTTTTAGATTTAAAGCATAAATGTGTCAAAAAGAATTTTAGAGCATGCTTAAATGAAGACAGTGACATGTTAAGGAATCACATTGCATTGCAACTTGGGCATGATATTTTACTAATCATGCATGTGGTTGCACTTAATGAGAAGCATGACTTGATGAAGTCAAGCTCATACTCTCAAATCCTTTGAAGAAGAAAGTTCTTCAAATGGATAGTGCTAAAAAGGATGCATCAATTTCTCATAAAAACAAAATAAATTCTAGTGTCATGTATGCATCCAAGAAGGGAAAACAAAAGAGAAAGCATCATTTGTCAATGAGTCTAAAACCTTCTTGAAGAAACAAAGGCACATGTATAAAGGAAAGGCAAATGCACCAAAGGTGTCAAAACCTTTAGCTGAATCCGTGAAACAAAAACCTTCTTTGATTCCAAGGAAGGTTGCCCCTAAAAAGGAATCACGGAATGTGCGTATGCACAAGTATACACATCCACACAAACATAGTCCTACATATTTTTATTGTAATAGAAAAGGTTATGTAGAAAGAGCATGTAGAGCTAAGAATAATAAGAATCTTGTGTGGGTGCCGAAAGGCGAGGTAAAGGTAACTAACCTTCAAGGACCCAAATCAAAAAGGGTACCAATATCATATGTTTCATTTGTAGGCCCTAAATCTCAATGGAGAAAGATACGACAAGGAGGTCAAATGGGTCGTAGACAGTTGGTGCTCCACCCATATGATGGAAGACAAAAGTCTCTTCCATAGACTCACTATGCAAGATGGAGGATTCATCCACTTTGGAGGTAGCAAAGACCAAATCAAAGGACATGGTATTGTGAGTAACAATTTCTTCTCTCTTCGTGATGTTCTATACGTTGTAGGATTAAAGTTTAACTTGATAAGTGTCAGTCAACTATGTGATGCTAATTATGAAGTTTTGTTTTTGAAAAAAAAGTGTATTGTGAAAAAGGATAATACTATCTTATTTGAGGCTTTGAGATTCAAAAACATTTACAAACTTAGCATCAATGATTTGGTTTCTCAAAATGTATCTTGCCTAGCTGCTAAAAATGATTTGACGCAACTATGGCATAGACGTCTCGGACATGTATGTTTCAAAACGTTTAAATTTATTTGCGAAAACAATAAAGTCCAAGGCCTTCCGAAAATGAGTTTTGAAAACCATGACTTATGTGACACTTGTCAAAAGGCAAAGCTTGTAAAAACAAGCTTTAAGCCAAAGATAAATATATCCACCTCCAAACCTCTAAAATTACTACATATGGATTTGTATGGAGATGTTGGAACAAAAAGTTTAGGTGGTAAATATTATACCTTCGTGGTAGTAGATGACTATACTCATTATACATGGGTGATGTTTCTTGCTAAAAAATGATGCATGTAGTGAGTTCATGAATTTAAGTAGACGATTAGAAAATCACATGGGTGACACCACTAAAACCATCTGTAGTGATCGTGGTGGTGAGTTTGATGGTAAGTTTGAAAGGTTTTGTGAATCCAAAGGATACTCACATGATCTTTCGGCACCTAGAACTCCACAACAAAATGGTGTAGCCGAATGCAAAAATAGAACTCTACAAGAAATGTGTAGAGCAATGTTAAATGAGTTTGGTTTGCCCAAATACTTTTGGGCAGCAGCGATAAATGCCGCTTGCCATGTGATTAATCATGTATATTTGAGACCATACCTAAATGTGACACCTTATGAGCTTTGGAATGGAAAAGTTCCCAACATTGGGTATTTCAAAGTGTTTGGTTGCAAGTGTTTCATACTTAATACCAAGGACACTTTGGACAAACTTGGCCTCAAAGAAGATGAAGGTATCTTTTTAGGTTATGCCTCGAATAATAAAGCATTTAATGTTTTCAACAAAAGGAGTCAAAAGGTAGAAGAATCAATCTAGGTTAAGTTTAATGAGTCATTTAATGACGAACCTAAACTTAATGAGGATTGTGAAGAAAATGAAGATGTGATAACTCAACAAGAAGTTCTTGAGGACGTTCCAACAGTTGCTCCTCAACAAGAAATTGTTGATAAGCCTCCAAATGGAAACACCTTCATTGACTTGAAAGTAGTACCTATTGAAGGTACTCCTCCACCTTGTGTGGATGAACTTAGTGATTCAAGTAGAAATATTTCTCACGATCATATTGTTGACACACAAAATGTAGAAAATGCATCAATTATTCCAGAAAATGAAAAATCATCTAAATGATGACGTTTCGTCACTTCCGGAAAGTGATCATGAGGAAGTTGAAGGAGATGTCTCCAACTTTCCTAGATCATTCAAGCATAAGAGTTCTCACCCACAGGAGTTGGTCATAGGTGATCTAAATAGGGGTATCACCACACGAACGCAACGTAGAGAGAACGCATTCGTTTCTCTCATAGAGCCTAAAAATGTCAAAGATGCACTTCTTGATGAAAATTGGATCTTGACTATGCAAGAAGAGTTAAACCAATTTGAAAGAAGTGATGTTTGGGAGTTGGTTCCCAAACCACTTGATCATCCCATTATTGGTACGAAATGGGTGTTTCATAACAAGATGGATGATCAAGGAAATCTCACTTGAAACAAAGCTAGATTAGTTGCTCAAGGATATCGTCAAGAAGAAGGTATTGACTTTGATGAGACATTTGCACACGTAGCACGGCTTGAAGCCATTAAAATTTTATTATCATATGCTTGCTATAGAGATTTTAAACTTTGTCAAATGGATGTTAAATCCGCCTTCTTGAATGGTGTTATTCAAGAAGAAGTGTATGTTGCACAACCTCCCGGGTTTGAATGCCATGATTCATCACATCATGTTTTCAAACTTAAAAAGGCTCTTTATGGCCTTAAACAAGCTCCAAGAGCTTGGTACGAGAGTTTAAGTACTTTTCTTCTTAATAATGGATTCTCAAGGGGTAAAGTTGACACTACTTTGTTTATAAAAGAACAAGGTAAAAATCAATTGATTGTACAAGTATATGTTATGATATTATTTTCAGTGCTACTGACAATTGTCTTTGTGAGCAATTTGCTAGCTTAATGAAAGATGAATTCGAGATGAGCATGATGGAGAGCTAAATTACTTTTTTGGACGATAAATCAAGTAAACTGAAGGAGTGTACATCTCTCAAACTAAATACACAAAGGACTTGCTCAAAAAGTACAGCTTTGGTGAAGGAAGAGAAGTTAACACCCTAATGAGCATAAGTGCCAAGCTTGACAAGGATGAGAAAGCAAAGCATGTCGTGGTAACCTTGTATCATGGCATTATAGGTAGTCTACTTTATTTAACTGTGAGTAGACCCGATATTTTACATGCGGTATGCTTATGTGCTAGATTTCAAAGTGATCCTAGGGAAATGCATCTAATTGCGGTAAAACGTATTCTTAGATACATTAGATGTACTTTGAAATTTGGGTTATTTTATCCTAAAAATGCATATTTTGATTTAAGAGGATATTGTAACTCCGATTATTCGGGGAGTCTTGTTGATAGAAAGAACACATCTGGGACTTGTCAGTTTCTCGGTGATTTTCTTGTTTCTTGGTTTTTCAAGAAACAAAACAGTGTCTCTCTTTCTACTACGGAATCCGAATATGTGTCGGTCGCCTCTTGTTGTGCACAATTGTTATAGATGACAAACACGTTAAATGATTATAACATTCACTTCTCCAAAGTACCTATTTTGTGTGATAACACGTCTGCTATCAACATTGCACAAAATCCCATCCAATATAGTCGGACTAAGCACATTGAAGTGAGATATCATTTCATCCGAGATCGTGTACAAAAGAACTTGGTTAGTGTAAAATTCGTCCCAACACATGACCAATTAGCAGACATATTTATGAAATCCTTGCCTAGTGATGTCTTTGCATCTATAAGAAGCAGGTTGGGGTTGCTTAACATGGGGTGACATTAATCCATTTTAAGTTTTGAGCAAGAAAATTTTTGAATTTCCAAGATCAGTATACATAAGGCACTTCATCATCATTAGTGCAGGCATTCAATGTCACATTAAGCGCCTGATGCTGAGGCTATCACTCGTTCAAAGTGACATTAAGCGCCCTATGGCTCTAACACAAGCGTTCTAAGTGGTATTAAGCGTTTTATCTGAACTGTTTCACTCGTTCGAAGTGACATTAAGCACTTGGTCCACTCATCCACAACCGGTCCAAGTGACTTTAAGCGCTTCATCAAAGTTTATGAAGTCGTTTGAAGTCACATTAGGTGCCTAAACCCTAGTTCTTCATGGTCACACCAGGCGTCTCTTCAGCTTTTCGTGCGAATTGAAGGATTTGATCTGCGTCATCTTTCTCTCTTTCCACTCCCTCCAAATCTTCTCCCACGTCTCCCAACTTTTCCACTTCCCAAAGCTTTCCCAATTCCTTTCATCTTCTTCTCAAAACTCTTCCTCTTCCACCATAACTCCCCATTACTCCCACTCTCCCACATAACTCTTCCTCTTTCCTACTAATCCCATTTACCCATCACCATCCTCTCTTAACCGCCTCTTCCCCTTCTCCTTCCTCTTTCTTCTCTTTAAATTCTTTCCTCCATTCCCATATCACTTCATCATAAGCAAATCACTCTCTTTCTTCTTCCATTCTATTTGCAAATCAAACAACATGTTCCTCTCAAATCAAAATGGCTTCAGCAGGCCCTTCAAAGCGCATTCAACAGGGATATAAATGTAAGCAAACTGCTGGCGTTGTTGAACCACAAGAACTCATATCTCTCTGCGAAGGACTCTCCAAGAATAACTTTCCTTGGTTGAAGAAATTTGATTCGGATATCTCGAAACCACCTCCTCACGTGGTCAAGGGTACTCATTTGTCACTCTATTCACATCTGCTCTTTGAAGAATGGAGTAGCAACAACCGTCCATTTGTGCCCCTAAAACTCATTCGTGTGAGTGACTTCACTGAAGCTCACCAAGCAAATCAAGTCATCACCATCTTAGATCGTGAGGGCTGGACCCCTCTTTGGTCCAGACGTGACATGCAGTCGTTCTCCAAAAACTACACCTGGATGTTCTATGTCAATATGTGGATCACTCCACAATCAGAGTCTCAGCCTCTTTTACTGCACACTATTGTTGCTGGTACACCTCTCACTTTCTCTATCCAGGACATTTGCGCTGCTCTTGTTTAAGAAATGAGGGACTCAGTGACTTCTCCGTATTTGACTAGAGCAACAAATACAGAGTACGTGAGCAGGATGTTAAGTTTAACTTGGAATATCTGCCTACCAAGAAGACTCAAAACATGCCTATGATGAATCGCATTCTGTTGGCTGTGGTTACATACTGTGTTAACGGTAAGACAACTAGAAATCCAAGCAATATGGATTTTTATGTTACTTTTCGTCTCAAGCACGGGACACAGTTAAATTTTTGATGGATACTGGTAGAAGTTATTATGGCCGCTCTCAGGAAGGGTTCTTAGGCACTGCCCTTTGGAAATGTGATCACCATCTTGATGAAGTCCAAAGGAATTGAGTTTCCAGACGGAGAGGTCACAAAGGTAGCAAGGACGGACTACTATGACAATTTCACCATAGCCCAAGCCATTGACTCCCAAAGAAGGAAGGCTACCACGATTTTTGACATTGCAGATGAGGTCGACGAAGGACCTCAAGATGGCGAAAGAGGAAGCACTGATCACGCTCTGCTATCCACTATTCAGCAAATGCAGCAAATCATTTAGCGATTGGAGCTTCGTGATGCTGAGCATGAGGCTCGACATACTCGAAATGAATATCGTATTGCTGTATTTAAAACCACGTTCATGCAAGCTGCACCTTGGTTTCAATTCCCCTCTGATTTTGATGATTTAGGAGAAGGAACTGGTAGTGCTGGACCCTCGGGAACTAGTGCGGGAACTGGCAGTGGCGTTGGAAGTGCTAGTTGTGCTGAAAGGACAATGGGTGGCTTTACAGATTTTGCAGCTGGAGAATTTGGATTTGGTAGCTTCACATCCGGTGGTGGAGATACTGGTGCAGAAAACATATAAACAACAATGATGATTTGCTTGTCTCATTCTATGTGGTTGTTTTCTTTTTTTTAACCAAAATGACATTCCATGTTCTTGTCTCTTATGATGTTTTGCTTATTGCCTAAAATGTTCCAACATCAATGGTGTTCTCTCTTATAAGATTATCTTGTTCAATGGTGATTCTGTTACATGTGTGAAAATGCATGATTCACCATACGCCATAGAAAAATTTTAGGCACAAAGTGAGGGGGAGCTATCTTTAAAAGTTATGCATATTGTAAAATCATCAAAAAGAGGGAGAATATTGGAATGTGTTAGATTTTTGATGTTTTGCACAATTGACACTTGGAATGCTTGATTAGGCGTCTAATATGAAGTGTTTGAAGGTCCGTATACTTCGAACGCCTACATAAGGCACCTCATGTGAAGTGTCTAGAAGCCAGTATACTTCGAACGCTTAGATTAAGCGCTTCATGTGAAGTGTTTGGATGTCCGTACACTTCGAACGTCTACATTAGGCGCTTCATGTGAAGTGTCTGGATGACCGTACACTTTGAAAGCCTACATTAGGCGTTTCATGTGTTTGAGGAGTAAACACCGTGCACTTTGAACGCCTGATAAGGCGCTTCATGTGCACTACTAAGTCAAAAGTACTTTTTCCCCCAAAATGGGCACGTACATCAAGTAACTTTCTAATAAAAGTAAGAACCATTTCGAACAAGCATGAAGGCTGAAATTAGGCGCTTCATGTGACTTCGAACGCATTTAGCTGCCCACATAAGGCGCTTTATGTGACATCGAATGCCTATTCAATTTCACATAAAACGCTCCATGTCATATTGAACGCCTTTTTATTAAACTGATTAGACGCTTCATGTGACCAATGTCACAAATGTCTTATGCCTTATTTTCTAATGCTTACTTGACATTTGTACCCTCTCTTTTAGTGCTATTTTCACAGGTTCTCTCTTCCTTTTGGAGAATGCCATCTTTCCTTTCTAAGCTTTCAAGAAGAAGTTTTTCCGAGAAACTTGCATCCTTCCAAGAGAAAATCTTCAATGATGAGGACATGCCATCATAAGAAGACAAAGCTCGTTATTGGCTCTTGCAAAAATTTCAAACGGCCAGAAAATTGAAAGGGAGATAAAACAAGGGTTTCATCTCACTCTTCTCCAACTTTCTACCATTCAAACTCTCAAGTTTCTCTCAATGTTTCAAACTCTCAAAATAGTTGTAATCTTGTATATTTTACTTTATTGTTGAGAGTTGTGTTGTAAAGAAGAAGAAGAGCGTTGTTCTTGTTGAGTGAAAATTGTGAGAGGCTTTGTAAATTGTTGATCAAGAAGCTAGTGTGCTTCTTGTTTGAGAAATCTAGACCTTGGAGGGTTAGTTGATAGTGTGGTGGTGCACTATACTCCCTACAAGAATTCTTTGAGGGCAAAGAAGTTCTTTGGAGGCTAGAATTCAAGGGGTTAGTTTTCTTGGTTGTGGTCTAGGCAAGTTGCCTAGTTTTTCTTTGTTGATTGTTGTTTTCCCTCAAAGAAATAACAATCCCCCATTAAAAATCCTTCTTATGAAAAATCAAGAGGGTAGAGGAGTAGAGTCATTTTGACTTGAACCTCTATACATCCTTGTGTTCTTTATTCTTCCGCAAATTTTATTCTTCACAAGAACACATCCAAGTATTGGTTGCACTCAAAAACGAAAATTTTCCAAGAAAATATCCATATTTGGTGAACACACTATTTAACCCCCTTCTAGTGCGTTCTAAGGGACCTAACACAGCTCGGCTGGAAGTCTGATAGCACAGAACTACTGTTCTAAAGTGCTATTCAGTTCTGGTCGCCAGGTCGGCTGACAGCTTAGAACGCAAACTCAATTGCGCTATCTGAACTATCTTGACTTGGCAGATCGATCCAGCCTACCCTAAGCTCGGCAGATCGGCCACTGCTTTATTCCAAAAGCAAACTGTACATAAGTTAATCTGAGATGAATTATTTCCATCACATTTTTCTTTTTTCCTTTTCTTTCTTTTTATTGGTTAGCTGGACAGCTAGCCCGTTGGCGATGATTCATCTACTTTTTGTGTGTATTTTTTTTACTTTCCTCAGTCCCTGGTTCCTTCGTCACCTAACCCACCTCGTGCTTCCTACCATTTCTTTATCTAAAAGTATACATCAAAAGCGTCAGATAATTAATTTATTTAACGTAAATTGAGTTTCTAATTACTACCGAGAATTGGTTTATGCTGAATACTTTATTTCCCATGCGCTGTCCTTGATATGAACATGTTGATTACACGGACTAACAAATACTATTCTGACCAACTTTACGGGTGCTTCTTCCCTTCACTACTCCTGAAGTAAGGGTGGGAACGCACAGGCACACAGACAATGCAGGAAGGAGGACTTGTAAACTCTCTCTGAGTATAAGAATAAAACCGTATTTTGGATGCAAAAGGTTACACCCCACTTCGAGGGTCTTCACCGTCTAACCCCATGAACTTTGTAGATGATGCAATTCATATCATTTATTGGTATTTTAAGTTGGAGACTAAAGACTTGGTGTCCATAAGGTGTTTACACACAAACTTAGTGTGGCATAAAGAACTGACAACATACATCAAACACCTACATTACAGCTATGAATATGCAATATTAGATGTAACCTACCACACGAGTACCAAGTAAACCTTCGCAGAAAAAACAGACACTATTTCGCATGTTATGGAAGCATCATGCATGAATCCTTTAAGTTGATCCATCGCACGTGCACTAGAGGAATAGGTCTGCTGTCTATTTTGTACAAAATGGTTTATTTTTGTTTAAGAAAATAAAATACATCTTCAATCTGTGCGTCACACAATGGAGATGCATTTTGCTCTTTAAAAATATACAACATACTAAGCAACTAATAATAAGGCATCAGGTTGTTGGAATATGTTAGAATTTTGATGATTTGCACAATTGACACTTGGAAAGCTTGATTAGGCGCCTAATTTGAAGTGTTTGAAGGTCAGTATAAATCGAATGCTTACATTGAACGTCTTATGTGAAATGTCTAGAAGCCAGTATACTTCGAACGCCTACTTTAGGCGCTTCATGTGAAGTGCCTGGATGCCCGTACACTTTGAACGCCTATATTAGGCGCTTCGTGTGAAGTGTGTGGATGCTTGCACACGTCGAACGCCTACATAAGGCGCTTCATGTGCTGATGAGCAAACATCGTGCACTTTGAAAGCCTGATAAGGCGCTTCATGTGCATTCCTAGGTCAAAAGAGCTTTTCCTCCCAAAATAGGCATGTACATCAAGTTACTTCTTAGAAAAAGTCAGAATTACTTCGAACAAGTATGAAGGCTAAGATGAGGCGCTTCATGTGACTTCGAACGAGTTCTGCTCCCCACTTTAGGCACTTCATGTGACATTGAACGCCTGTTCAAAGACACATTAAACGCTCCATGTCACATTGAACGCCTGTTCAATGAACACTTAAGGCGCTTTATGTGAATTATGATACAAATGTCTTATGCTACACTTTCTAATGTTACTTGGCATTTTGTACCCTCCCTTTTAGTGCAATTTCACAGTTTCTCTCTCTTTATTAGAGAAGTCACCTTTCCTCTTCAAGCTTTCAACAAGAAGCTTCTTCAAGAAGCTTGCATCCATCCAAGAGAAGATCTCCAGTGATGAGGACATGTAATCACAAGAAGACAAAGCCCATTATTGGCTCCGGCAAAGGATTCAAACGGCTGAAAAATTCAAAGATGGTGAGATGATAAAACAAAGGGTTTCATCTCATTCTTCTCTAACTTTCTATCTTCAAGCTCTCAAGTTTTCTCTCAAAGTTCAAGCTCTCAAATTAGCTGTAAACATTGTACGTTTTACTTTATTGTTGAGAGTTGTGTTTGTAAGAGGAAGAAGAGTCTTCTTCTTGGTGAGTTAAGATTGTGAGAGGTGGAGTAGATTGTTGGTCAAGAAGCTAGGGTGATTCTTGTTTGAGAATCTAGATCTTGGAGGGTTAGTTGATAGCGTTGTGGTGCACTATACTCCCTACAAGAGTTCTTTGAGAGCAAAGAAGTTCTTTGGAGGCTAGACTTCAAGGGGTTAGGTTTCTTGGTTGTGGTCTAAGCGTGTGACATAGTTTTTCCATTGTTGTCGATTTTGTTTTGATTGTTGTTTCCCCCCATAGAAAATGCGGTGCCATCAGAGAGCAAGTTTCAATGCAATCATTGAAATCTTGCAATGCTGTTAGAGAGAGGTGCGAGTGACCATCATGATCTTCAAGGGAGCGAAAAGTATTGAAGTCACCTCCAACTATCCATGGTAAAGTGAAATTTTCCGAAAATGTACATAATGAATGCCACAATGTGCGACGTAAGAGTGGTGTGTGTTTGCCATAGACCACCGATAGGACAAAAGTAAACTGTAGGGGCCGATAGAGTAGGGTGAAGTGAACCACTTGTTATTGATCCTGCGCTGAAACCAATTGAAAGTGTGAGTCACGCCAGAAAAACCAAATGTGTTTCGACTGAAAGGAATAATGCTGCGGAAAGCCAAGGTCCAAAGCAAAGAACAATAATTGAAGATAAATATTTAGGTTCTATCAGAGCAAGTAAATTTAAATGATGATCTCGTATCAAATGATGCAGTCTAGGCATATAGACATGCATGCCTCTTATATTCCATATTAAAACATTCATTGAGAAAGGGTAGTGTCACTTCCCTGGATGGCGTGAGAAGCACTGCGTGTAAGGATAGTGGAAGGGGGCAATGGTGGCAAATCTTTCCTTGTACGACGCTTACGACGTGGAACCATAGGAATAAATTCATGTAAACGTGATATCAAAATATCCACTTCCGGGGATGGAGGGATTAACTGTATACGCCGGATCACATCTTCAGGGACACTTGGCATATCTGATGTTTGATCGGCTACAGGCAGCTCATTATCTGAAGATTGGCCCAAGTCGCAATGATCCAAATTGTCCTGCAGTGGAGGGTCTGCAGCCCCGGTAAAAAAATTTGCATTCAAGTCACTGATTTGATCATGGGGAGGTGCCACAATGAAAGCTTCAGTCGGAGGAATATCACATGTGTCGGTGGTAACATCTCTTGGAGGGACCTCAAGTTGCGGCTCAGAAGTATCCTGGGTCCTTCTCTGAGCTCCGTTAAGAAGCCTCCAAGGCCCTTTTCCTTTATCGTTTTCTGAGGCAATTCCTGAGAAACGTCAACTTCAACACACACGCGAGCGACAGATGGCCGCAGACCATCTGTGGTCGCTACATCCAGCTTGATGGGAGACCCTATCGGACGCACAATTTCACACAATGCTTCCGATGATGAAGGTGGATAGGAAGCCCTGGGAACGCGATCCAAACCGGGACAATGGGAACATCAGCGGTGGGATCAAAATCAACGGTCCACTTCGTGATATTAAGTATCGACTCTAGAGATAAGTTATGACACTTGACTTAAGTGATGATCGGGTGAGGCACACATACATAGTATATGCAAGGCGTTTTATTTGTTTATCTTATTTAAGTTTTGATTTTTGCCTTTCATATATCTTTAGACCCGATCACTATACATTCCAGTTATGTTTTCTAGAATTATAATTTTTGATAAATTTTGTAAAATCGTAATGTTACAGTGCAATGCCGCAAAGGAGAGACAATAACAAAAATGGCAATGGCGGTAATCAGAATACTCTGCCCCAGGCCCTAATGGACGCGCTGACTTCTATAGCGTAGGTACTAGCGTAGCAACAACAACAACAGAATGAGCTGCCACCACTAGTAGAATGCATAAGTGGAATTGTGTTGCAAAATCGACATTTGAAATAGTATTTGCAAAATCATATCGCCATTTAAAATCATTTTGGAAATCGTGTATCACATATTGTGAAATTCACCCTTACAAGAGAAATATATCGGTAAGCCGCTTTGATTCTTATTTGTTATCGAGCACTGCAGATGTAACTACCTCGTCAGGGGAGGGCATCTGCATGCATATTTGCTATCGATCGTTGCAGATGTGACTACCTCGTCTAGATTAGTGTTTCTGTATGTTTAATTTTTGTTGCCGAGCGTTGCAGATATAACAAGCTCATCTAGAACAGGTCGTCTATATGCATATTTGAGCTTGAGCGTGACTACGTGGCCTGGGACTAGGTGCAAAGGCATATACATTTGGCATTATATACGTAATGGCCTGGTCTGTGACAGGATGTATATAGTATATTTGGTTATCTGGGAATCAACTCGTAAGTCTTACGGTATAAGTTACTTATAAGAAAAATGTTATAGCCATTGCACCGAAAAATCGTTTTGGATTTAATATCTTACTGAATTGGACTCGGATATTAGACATTGGTATTCGGACCGGTTTGGAACCGAATATCATATTTGGATTTGGACATTTGCTCGAATATGGAATCGTCTTGTATTGAACATCGCATCTAAAGTTGATATTTTAGAAATCGAATTTGAATATCAAAATTGGTTTTGACTTGCATCGCATCGTTTTAAAAATGCATCAGCGGTTTTGATTGTCCTAACACTTGATTGACTATCGATGGGTTTATTTAATGATCAGATATTAGATGACTTTGTTGTTTCATTGTTGTAGGGACATAATCATAATTCCTACTTATGAATACAAAAAATGCTATTTTATAGATATTGATATTTATTGCATAACACTTGTTTCCATATGTATGATCCCATAGTAAGTGCAGTGTGGCTACTTACTGGGAGATGTATGTCGCTCATATTATACTCCATTGTTGTTTTGCAGACAAGCAGGAACATGAGTTAGTACACCGCCAGAATGATCAGGAGTGGAGATATTGTAGTCGAGGATATACAGATGAGGAGATTTAGTATTTATTATCTAAGTTTGGCATTTGTATCGAATTAGATTTCTCTAGACATTATACTTTATGGATAAATGTTACTTTTGAGGATTTTATTTTATGACTTCCGGTGACATCGATTTGCGTCAGTATGATGACATGTAATTGAATTGTATCGACGCCTTGTATTTTCATTAGCGAAGTACAGCGGGTGAATCATTTTGAATACTAAGGCTTTAGACGGTCTGCTACACCCTCCTTCGTCCAAGCAATACAAACCACCACTGATCAAATCCCCAAAATTTCCCCTTTCTTCATCTCATGTCGAAATTACAACTGTTTAAACATCAGACCTAACCTAAGGATGCAGCTACAAGCCGCTGCCTGTAGATGTCAGCCCTCAGCAACCCGTCGCCAAGGCCCATCCCTTTTGAGAATCCACTCTTATAAGCCTTTGAGCAATTCTCAGTGCAATAGAATAAGATTGTAATGCTCTTGCTTCCCAAACATATGCTAACACTGTTCGAATTTGAACAAAGTTCTGTTCAACCATATTTCCAAAGCTAATTTCCAAACTGCTGTGAAACCTACCACAAAGCCCGAGACAAAAGTTGCCATATAGTGTATGAAATAACCCAACTTATCACTTATGACATCTTAAACCAAGAAGCAGAAGAAATCCCCCAACAATCTCCACTGGTTTTTCTAGAGAAAAAACCCATGAAAGAAGGATGCCAACCCAAAAACCTTCCTAAAAACTCCAGCAAGGTGATGAAGCAGAATCCATGAATGGAAACCATCACCAGAAGCTTTAATGAGGTGGTTGTGGTGTGGCTAATCAAACAACCAGTTCAAGGCAGTCAAACTTTTTAACTCTTCCTGAATGGTGCGCTGGTCGTGGACAAGGAAAGCCAACTCCCACCGGCAGTGGCGGCAACACCCAACAAGAAGGGCTATTTTGATGGTGGATACGGTGGAGGAGACAACCATGGAAACAATCTGGCTATGGTAGAGAAAATGGAGGTACAAGAGTTAGAGATTTTTATCCCTAACCCTAACTTTCAAAATTTCAAATCCAATCCTTGACTTTTGTGAAATTTCCGATCTACCCTGTGAGTTTCATGAAAATACAGGTAGACCCCATAACTTTACCAAAATTCTGAAAATGACCCCAGAACCTAGAAACTTGCCACAAGCTCTTCACACAAACTCTACCTCCCGTATATGTCTAGATAGAAGACATGAGTGGATCTGCAAATGCGGAGCCACTAATACTCTGACCAACGACCCTAACGACTTTTGACACCTCTCTAAAACCTCGAAAACGCATATTGAAACTTCTAACGGTGAATTAGTTCATGTACAAGATGAGGGCCCTATTATGGCTTCTCCAGGCATGCGACTCAATAACTGTCTTTATATTCTTACTTTATCCTCGAAGTTGTTATCTCTTAACCATGCTACCAAAGAATTCAACTGTGTGGTTCTCACGGATCCTCATTTTTGTCTCTTGTAGGACATAGATATGAAGGATATAATTGGGCGTGGGACAGAGAAGGCTTATACTATGTTGACGAGGTTGCTCAACAAGGTCTGTCATAGGACGGTCAACTGGCAACTATGGCTATGGCACCGACGTCTAGGTGAACCCTCATTAAGTTACCTTATACTTCTATTTTTCAGTTTGTTTACTAATAAAACAGTTAATATACCTTGTGAGGCATGTATTCATGCAAAAAGTTATCGTGTTACCTTTCGACCAAATAATACTCGGGTTGGTAATATCTTTTTTTGGTGCATTCCGACGTATAAGGACCAGCATATATACCTAGTCATAGTCAGTTTTAGTATTCATTATTATTGATTGATGATCTCTCTCGCATGACATAAGTATACTTCCTGAAACACAAATCTGAAGTACCAGAAAAATTTATCCATTTTTTTCACACGGTTCAAACATGATACAACACTAAAATTCAGATCCTACACTCAAACAATGGCTGAGAATATTAAATGAACATTTGAAATCATTCGTCTGAGATAATAACTTGATACAACAAACATGTGCAAATACACCACGACAAAATGATGCAGTCAAAAGAAAAAATCAAATCATCCTCATAACGACACAAGCTATGTTGCTTGAGTCACATGCTCCTAAACACTTCTGGTCTGAAACTGTCACTACTTCAATCTACCTCTTGAACCGACTACCCACAAAAGTCCTTGACCCTAAGTCTCCATTACAAATGTTAGCCTCTCAAACAACTATTCCATCATCCGTGAGTTTTCCCCCTCGTATTTTTGTTTGCTCAGTGTTTATTCATATCCCAAAAAAACTCTCAAAAATAGACTCCTGCGCCGAGAAATATGTTTTCGTTGGGTATGCTGCATATGAGAAAGGCTACTGGTGTTAGAATCCTACTACCCGTCGAATCCATGTTACAATAGACTGCATATTCTTTGAATCCGAATACTTTTTTGATAGCCACCTAGCCCTCAGTGGAAGAAATTGAATGAGTCCTTAGATTGGTTGCAAAGCTTCAACTGCCTAGAGATTGTCCAACAAGAACAAGTAGATGATGCCACTGACGAGACTTCTCCCAACGAAGGAAGGGCCAAGAAACTAGTCCTCACTACCGTTGAATCTCCTTTGTTGGATGTCCAACAAGAGGTAAGTGATCTACACCCTACTGAAGAACTCTCTGTTCTGCTGATTTAGAGAATACTGATGATCCGATTGAGAGACAAGTACGGGTTCTTCCTGAAAGAGAGAACATGGGCATAACACTAGACAATTACTCACCGGAATGGGTTTTTGGACGTCTAGATATCTTGTCAATCTAATGTGTAAAATATTTTCTATACCCTATGGTCTGTGTCTGTTCTGCACACAATTCAGGAGGTGAGCAAGAATGTTGAGTGGAGACATGTAAATGAAGTAGAAATGAACACCCTGGAGAAGAATGAGACATGGGAAAAATGTGAGCTGCCCAAAGGAAAAAAATCCGATGGGCTAGAAGTGGGTGTTCACCGTCAAATACAGGGCAGATGGGACGGTTGAGCGGTAAAAAGCCAGACTTGTGGCTAAAGGATACACACTAATGTATGAGATCGAATACTCAGAGACATTTTATCCAGTTGCAGATATTGATACCATCAGAGTATTGTTCTGAGTCGCAGCTAATAGAGATTGACCTCTTCATCAGTTTGACGTATCAGAACTGCAATCCTACATAGGAAATGGAAAGAATGGATAATACACAAGCTCCACCAAGTTTTGCTGATGAGTTTCGAAAGGGTGAAGTCTGCTAACTTAGAAAGGTTCTCTACGGTTTAAAGAGTTGCCACGAGTATGGTTCGGAAGGTTCACCGTAGTCATCAAAAACAATGGATACAAACAAAGTAATGTTGATCATACTCTGTTCTTCAAAAAGAGAGGAGACCTAATCACATGTCTAATTATATATATGGATGATATGATTATCACAGAAAATGATAAGGAGGAAATTGGATGGCTATGGGAGAACCTGTGTACAGATTTCGAAATGAATGACTTAGATAGACTGAAGTACTTTCTTGGGATTGAAGTTCTCCTGTCAAAGAAGGGAACCTTTGTGTTACAATGAACGTACATTCTTGACTTGCTAGCTAATTTTGGGATGATTGATTGCAAACTAAGTGAGCCACCGATGTGCTTGAACCATAAAATACAAATAAAGGAAGGAGCACCTGAAGCAAATCGAGAACAATATCAGAGACTTGCAGAAAAGTTGATTTATCTCTTCCACACCAAACTAGATATAACATATGTCGTGGAAGTTGTGAGCCAATTTATACATGAACCACAAGAAGAACACATGGAAGCAGCAATGAGGATAGCACAGTATTTGAAGGGAACACTAGACAAAGGAATAGTGTTTCAAAAGCATGGACACTTATATGTTATGCCCCGCACCCTCCGTAGGATAATTAAAAGACAAAGAAGGAATTAAAGGAGATTAATGATGGTCAACGATAATGAATTAGGAATTAAGTATGAGATTAATTAGAAATTAATGAGAAGATTAAATATTAGAATTAAATTGCATTTAATTTTAGAATTAAATAATAAAGGATTATCCTTTAAGATAAATAAGATAATAGATATAATTTAGAAACTCCAAACTTTCCCCATTCCATATAAAAACTGACATACGTCAGTTTCCTCATTACGCCGAGAAAACTGACGCAGTCCTTCCATCCCCATAGGCGACGTTGGCATCCTCAACCCTAGGTAAGGATTTCTTCAAGATCCATCCTTCAATCTTTGTCCAATCTTCCTTCGTTCTTCGAGTAATCAAAGGCAAGTAATCATCTTATAAGTTCCTACAATTTGTAAAAGAAAAAGGCCTACTTTTGATATTAAATGGATCACCATGCAGTAGTTTCTTTCCGTGACTATTTGTATATGATTTATGTGTTTGGTGTTGACGATTTGGCCATTATATGTTGAAATCTTGTTTGTTGTTCATGGTTTATGTGTGATCATGTGAATCCCCATCCCTTGAATCCCACTTGCTTGATGATGGCGGTTGAAGGGAGGGATGAGTGAAAAGGTTAGGTTTTTGGGGTTGATTTGATGAAAGATTTGAGTTTTAGGATTGAATCGTTGACGTACGTGTGAAGGATCTGGTTTGAGAAGATTAAGAATGGATTGATAGGGAAGATTAGGCTTGGAATGATGGGAATAGAGTTGGAAAACGAAGGGGATATAGATCTGCAGATTCTGCAGAAATCGCAGGATGAAGATTCTGAAAATCTATGACGTCGATCGATCGACGGGGTATGACGTGAGGGTATGATGTGAGGGTATGACGTGAGGGTATGACGTAGGTTGAGTGAGAGATCGACGTGCCTCAGATGGACGTCGATCGATCGACGTCAGGGTATGACGTACATAGATCGATCGACGTCAGGGTATGACGTCAACCAGTTTTGTGGGAAAGTAAGGGAAGAAAGAGGGAAGTTAGGGGATCCTTTGGGTGACCTTAGGGACTTCTTAGGACCTGATTATGACTAGTCTAAGTCTTGGGAACATGACTTAAGATGGTGAATCAAGGTTGAAGAATTTGAAGGGTATTCGAATCGGAGTTCAACGTGGATGACCTAGGAGGGTTATGAAATGAACGTATGAGGTGTTATAGTGTTCTTCGAAAGAAAGATAGGAGTACTCGCATGAGTGTGTGAAGTTTAGTAGTAAGACTAAGTGTTGATGACCTAGTTGAAGCATAAACTTTGATGTGTAAGCTAGAGAAGTCTTGTGTGTTACTTGTACTTGCGCATGTGAACATGAACTGCATATGTGAATGAGATATGTGATTGAAACGAGGAGTTTGGCATCATGGCACTTGCATTTGCATATTGATTTGAAAAGAGAGGTGCTTCGGCACAGATTTGTGAAGGTGACCTGCAATGTTAACCGGGATGGAAATTTAAGCCGGGGTGCATTGCAGGGCACAAAAGATTGTAACGTAAACCGGGATGGAAATATAAGCCGGGGCGCGTTACAGGGTATAAAGTTGTCTGTAATGCTAATCGGGATGGAAATATAAGCCGAGGTGCATTACAGGGTATAAAGTTGGCTGTAACGTAAACCGGGATGGAAATATAAGCCGGGGCACGTTACAGGGTATAAAGTTATGTGATGTGACCGGACATTATGACATGCATTGCACTGTTTTAAAAGAGAAAGTTTTCATGCATATGTGAATGTGTAGTGTAGTGCATATTTTGACATGCATCACGAGAGTCAAGGTGGTATGAATGTGAGTGGTATCTGATTGCCATGAATTGTTATTTGTGTGCAAATTGCTGTACTTGCTCTATTACGTTGTTCGCTTATATATTTGGAAACTTACAAGACATGTGCCCCACAATTCCCTTGAGTTATATATTACTCATGTCTTGCCATGTGTTGATCCCGTATGTCTTATAAGCGGGTTACTTGCTAGCGTTTTTTTCGCTAAGGGTACTGCCTTTGTGTTACAGGAGAACCTGAGTATGACGTGATCTTTATTGAGGATGACGGCGAGTGGGCTGAATGGGATGCATAGAGACATTTTGTGAGCTAGTTGAGGCAGTTATTATTAACTCCAGTTCTTGTATATACTTGAGGATTAGTTTGTTATTCCTTTTGAGATTTTATTATCATTTGATATACGGAATTGATGGTGGAGATTTGTTGGATATATGTGTTTCCGCACTTGTTTCTCTTACGTCATTGCTGATGTGTATTCGAGAGATGAGACGTCTTGTAGTCTTCTCAGTAAGCTACGACGGGTGTACCGGTTCGGATTCCGCTGTCCGGGTCGGGGCGCTACATTATACGTGGGGGTATTACTGATGCTGTCTGGGCAAGCATCCTTAATTATAGGAGGTCCACTTCCAGATACTTAGCCAGGGTCGAAGGAAATTTAGTTACATGGAGAAGCAAGAAACAAAAGGCAGTTGCGTTATCAAGTGCAGAAACTGAATTCAAAGGAATTACAATGGGTGTTATGTAGGCACTTTGGCTAAAGAAGCTAGTGCACGAGAGTGGTTTTAATCCAGGGCTGCCTACTAAGCTGACGTGTATAACAAGGCTGCGATAAGTATCTCCGAGAATCCAGTGTAGCATGATCAAACCAAACATGAAGAAGTGAGTCAACATTTTGTCAAACTGAAGCTTGAGAAAGGTATATTGAGCTCCCGTTTGTGAAGTCTGACCATCTAGCGATATCCTCACAAAAGCCGCCACTCAAAGGATCTTTGACTCAGTACTTTGCAAATTAGACATTGGTCATCCCACTGTTCAACTTGAGGAGAGAGTGATGAAAAGTATCAAATCAAGGATTCAATCTAATCATATCAATTGTATTTATTGTAATTAGCATATACTATAGATAGTGTTTAGAATTCAACTATAAATAGGTTATATTATATCTTATTCAAATCAATGAAAAAAGACTTTCATTCACGTGATACTTGTTTAACAGGTCGAGGAGAGTAAAAAAAAATTAAGATACGACTTCCATTCGATGAGTCCAAGAGGAAACCATCAGACATTTCAGGTTGTTTTATTCCAATAAAGCTGACAAATTATACAATCTATTGGCGGACAGTGCTTCTATCTCTTGTAACATTATTCTATAGATCTTACACAAATTAAGTAAATAACATACCCATGTTAGACATGCAACTTTGGTAGGGGCACTAGCATAAAATATCAAAAAAAAAAAAGAACAGATACATTAAACGGGAAGAACGTTGAAGTTTCTTGGAGAGCATTATGAGATCTATCTGCAAGTCACGCAAGCACCTCCAGAATGCAGAATGATTATTTAGCCTTTTTCTTTCTTGGTGTCTCTTCCTCCAAAGAATGCAAATCCAACTCTTCAACGTTGAATGCTCTTTTGATCAACAAAGATTTCCGATTCTTTCCAAGAAGCCTGACCTCATCATTGCTCTTATTAAGAAAATTCATGAACCATATCGCGGATTTTTTCGGGTATCTTGCATATGAATCCCTGTAATTTATATGTATAATTCCAAAACGAACGGTGTAGCCCTCGCCCCATTCAAAGTTGTCGAATACAGACCATATAAAATAGCCCTTCACATTGACTTTGTCAATGCAAAAGAGCAAAGCATTAAAGCAAACTATTCTCCGTTGACATTCTACGAAGATTATAACATGAATGTAAGAACAATGTGGAGAAAGAGACTTACACGTCCATGGCTTTCTTTATGTATAAAAGATGATCGCGATGGTACTTGATTCTTGTTGGATCTTTTCTAGCTTCAGAAACGGTATGTTTGACATCGTTTACTTCGTCGACACCTATAAAAGAAAATTTTATTTAATGACCTTAAACATTTCCGAGAAAATGAAATTGAAATATGTTTTAGGTAAAGCTCTCTTACCATTCTCTTACCATTTTCTGTAATGTAGATAACAGGATCATTATATTTTGTCTTAATACGGCATAACAGCTTGTATATTCCAAGTGGATAAATGTACAACCAACTCGAACCAGCCTAAGCACACAAATTCATCAACAACAAAAAAACTTAGAGATGTAGAATTTAAATTAACTGAAATCATCTGTTAAAAGAGTGCATGGGAATACTATAAAGATGATTGAAATAACGTACTTTCTCGCCGATTGGAGTTTTGCCATCAGGCCCTACAACTGTAGAATAACAGGACATAAGAACAGGACTCAAGTCAATTAACTAGAAAATATATTCAATCGCCATAAATACATGTATTATATGTAAACATACTCTGTGTCTTGATTTGCTGATCAGTAACATAGCTTTTGGGTTCATTTCTGGATACTGTGCCTGAAGCATCTGATACATATTGAGCAGTATAGTAGTTCAAGCCTAGAAAATCGAATGATCCCTTCAATTTTGCAGACTCCTCAGGAGAAAACTTTGGAAGGCGTGATTGCACCCTATCTATCATGCTCTGGGGGTATTTACCGCTCGTAATTGGTTCCATGTACCTATTATTAAAGAAAACATAAATGATCAAACTTTAGATTTCGTAGTCCACAGTTCTTTATAGAGCAACTCAGGAGGAAAAGACAATGTGAAATTAATTATACGTTACCATCCAAACATGAAGTCGAGGGCTCGTTCAACAGCTTCATTGTTTTTCGGAGTGTCATGGAGAGGCTCCCACCATTGAGATACAAGAGTAATTCCTATTTTCCCTCCTTGAGCCTGCAAATAAGTTGTTTATTTTAATGACGGGCCGGTACTATAGACGGGACGATGATTTCTTTAATCTAAAAATGATATCAAACATTTCAGTAAAATAATCATGATTACTTTGGGCGGACAACGGTTTAGCAGCAACTCTGAAGCATCAGATCTGATCTTTTTTTTTATATACATTATACGATAATACAATAAGATAAATTCAAGAATAGTGATCCTTATTTATAGACATTATATGATAATACGATAAGATAAAGAACAGTCATTCTGACCTTAAAGTTTTCTCGGTACATTTTGACAGCCTCTGCATGTGCGAGAAGCATATGATGGGCTACCAAATAGGGCTCAGTGCCAGGATCTCCATCTTCACAATTGTGTTCCCCAAAGCTGTGGTGGCATCTGTGAAGATGCTTATTATCTTTCACATGCTCAGATGAAGTTGCTCCCCTACCAAGGCCAAAGGTACCCAACGCATAGCCTCCATAAGCAAACGTCCATGGCTCATTGAATGTAGTCCAATACTTGGCTCGATCGCCAAATTCCCATAAACAAAACTCCGCATATTCATTAAAGTCATCCCTGATAATGTGTATACATAAGTTTTAGTATAGTATGTATATAAAAATGGATATCTACCAAGAATCTGCTCAACTTGCTTAGATGTGAAAAGTGTAAGTTCAAAACAAATAGCGGAAGCATAAAAGTTACCTCCAGCCATTATCGTTTAGTCGTTGCCTTCGAATGGACAGCCTGCTGCAGAAAGAATTCTTTTGGGAAATGGAGTCTTCGAGCCTATGCCTGTCTGACTGTTGTATTGATTGATGGAATATCACAGGCCCTTTATTTATAGGTTAGGCCAGGGACCCCTTTCCTTATTTGACTGACAATTAATTCCTTCCATCAAGGAAACATAATAATTGCCAATCAATCAGAATCAAATCTGATAATTAATGCAGTCAATAATTGCAACGTATCTAGCCAATATAACGTACATGTACGTTATACATGTGATCCACATTGGTGATTTACAAATAAATCACGAGATTCTTACAATCAATTATATTAATTATAATTGATTCTAACATTCTCCCACTTGGATCACATGTCGAATGCTAGATAACACAGCATAAGTGACAAAACAATATGGCCATAATTTTAATGTCACTTGGATCTATTGACTACCAAACTTAGACTGAAAATACAACACATGAATCAAGGCGGTCATGCGTTGATGTCAAGCACTCCCTTCCAAGAATTACAATGCATCATACACTCAATCGAACAAAATGAATGATTTACTATAAATCATCTCAAAATGGGTCCACGTCTATGGATCAAATAGATCCTACAACTTTAAATACGCATATTCAAAGTCAACAAATGTCTAGACAAAATAAGATCAAAGTACAACAAATCAAAGAGAACTAAGAAGTCCCATATCAGCAGCATGATCCCTGAGAACTTTAACCGGTAATTCTTTAGTCATAGGATCAGCAACCATTGACTCCGTACTAATGTGTTCAATCTTTACTTCTCCTTGTTTAACATGATATCTGACCTTCAAATACTTTATGTCGATATGTTTACTGCGACTCCCACTTTTATTATTTTTCGCAAAGAACACAGCACCTGAATTGTCGCAGAAAATCTTTATGGGTCTATCAACAGTATCGACAACCTTAAGACCACTGATGAAATTTCTCATACATAAGGCCTGTAAAGTGGCTTCATAGCATGCAATGAACTCAGCCTCCATTGACAATAGGTGACGCAATAGACGCACACTTCTGCATAGCAAATTTCTCAAGTACTTTGATGATGTAGGCCTTCTGAGAAAGACCAAGTATTTTACTTATTCTATCTCTGTGAATCTCTATGCCAAGGACATAAGAGGCTTCATCCATATCCTTCATATCAAAGTTCAAAGCGAGAAATCGCTTAGTCTCATGCCATAACCCAAAATCACTGCTTGCCAGTAGAATATCACCCCCATACAGGACTAAGAAAATGTATTTGCTCCCACTCATCTTGAGGTATATACATTGATCAAGAATGTTCTCTACAGAACCGAATGAAGAGATTACCTCATGAAACCTGATGTTCCATTGACGTGAAGCCAGTTTAAGCCCACATATGGATTTATTCAATTTGTAAATCAATTGATAATTATCAGAATTGACAAAGCCTTCAGGTTGACGCATGTATACCTCTTCATCAAGAACCCCATTTAAAAACGCAGTTTTCACATCTATTTGATGTAGCTCGAGATCAAAATGAGCTACTAATGCCATGATTATCCGAAATGAATCCTTCTTTGAGACTGGAGAGAAGGTTTCATGGTAATCAATGCCTTCTTTTTGAGTAAAACCTTTAACTAAAAGTCTAGCTTTATATCGTTCAATGTTACCAAACGAGTCTCTTTTGGTCTTAAAGACCTATTTGCATCCCACCACAGAGGCTCTGTTTGGTAACGGAACAAGTTCCCAAACATTGTTTTTAGCCATCGATTCCATCTCGTCTTTCATGGCATCGTACCATAGTGACGATTTGTCACAATTCATGGCTTGTGAAAACAAGATAGGGTCATGATTCAGTCCAATGTCATAATCGGACTTTTGAAGATATACAACATAAGCGCTAGAAATTGCTGGCCTTTTAGTTCTTGAGGATCTTCGTACTCCCACTGGTTCAGTAAATGTGGGATTAGTGGGTTCAGTTTTTTCTCAATGTGATTCTTCAATTTGAGGTTGTACAATTGGTGGCTCTTCATTATGATGAATAGCAATCGAATTGTTTACATATAAAGGTATAACATGTTTATCCCTTACTTCGTCAAAATTGAATTCACGATTCGAATCACTCCCACTGACTTCATGATCCTCTAGATATTTAGCATTTCTAGCTTCAACCACTTTAGGAGTATGTGAGAGACAATAAAATCTATATCCTTTGGAGTTAACTGCATATCCAATAAAATAACCACTTTTCGTTCATTCATCCAGTTTCTTTATGCTCGGGTTGTATACCCTAACTTCAACTGGACAACCCCATATGTGAAAATGTTTTAAACTTGGTTTCCAACCATTCCACAACTCGAAAGGTGTTTTAGGAACGGTCTTAGATGGAACCCTATTTAAAACATACACAGGGTTTTTAGAGCTTCACTCCAAAAGGATATAGGCAAATTCGTTGTGCTAATCATGCTCCTGAACATGTCCATAAGAGTCCAATTTCTTCTTTCAGCAACACCATTTTGTTGTGGTGTGCCAGGCATAGTGTATTGAGCAACAATACCCTCCTTTTGAAGGAATTCGGCAAATGGACCAATTATTTGCCCCTTTTCTGTGTAACGTCCATAATATTCACCACCTCTATCAGATCGGACAATTTTAATTGTCTTCTCCTTTTGTTTCTCTACTTCTAATTTGAAGATTTTGAACGCATCAAGTGCTTCAGATTTTTAAAATAGAAGATAGAGATACATGAACCTTGAATAGTCGTCGATAAATGAAATAAAGTATTTCTGACCATTCAAGCAAGGTGTATGAAAAGGTCCACAGATATCTGTGTGTATGATTTCAAGAGGATGAGAATTTCTTTTGGCACCCTTAATGGTCTTGTTGGTTTGCTTGCCCTTTATGCATCCTACACAAGTACCTAAATCAGTGAAATCTAGAGTTTGCAAAACTCCTTCATTCACCAATTCTTTCATTCTTTTGATTGAGATATGTCCCAATCTTTTGTGCCAAAGACTTGATGCGTTCTCATTGATAATACAACGCTTTGTACCAGTTTCTGTTAAAGAGTATGCTCATAAATGGGATCTAACTCAAGTTGAAACAGAAAACCATTCAATTTCGCAGAACTAATAACTTTATTCTCTTTCAAAACATTCATTACAAAAATATGTGAAAAGAAATCATATCCAATAATCGAAAGTCTTGAAAGAGAAACTAAATTTGTCGAAAAAGAAGGTAAATAAAAAGTGTTTTTTAAATCAAGTTGAAAAAAAGTTTTAAAAATGAGCCTATAAGATCCCACTCCTTCAACAGTAGAGCGCATCCAGTTTCCAGAATAGATGCATTGCTCACTTTCATTTGGCTTCCTCATTTTTAGAAACCCCTGCATGGTTTTCACAATGTGAATTGTAGAACCACAATCAATCCACCATGTATTATCAAAAACCTCAGTAAAATTAGATTCATGACACACAAAGGACAAATTACCTTTCTTCTCCAGCCATCCCTTATATTTCAGGCAATCTTTCTTCCAGTGTCCCTTTTTCTTGCAAAACCGACATTTGTCTTTCTCGCCGGTTTTCTTCATTGGAACACCTTTGCCCTTCTTTGCATTTCCGTTAAAATGAGTCGCAAGATGTACAGACTCAATGGGCTCATTCTTTAACCTCTGTTCCTCTTGAACACACATGATCAGAAGTTCATTAATTGACCAGTTTTCTTTATGTGTGTTGTACGAGATCTTGAATGGAGTACACTCCAAAGAGAGAGAGTTGAGTATGAAATACACCAAGAATGACTCCGAGATTTCAACCTTTAGGGAGCTTAATTTAGCAACAATGTTCCTCATCTCCATGATGTGCTCGCGCACACCACGGCTTTTGTCATGTGTCATGTTTGAAAGCCTCTTCATAAGGGTGCTGGCAACCGCCTTGTCAGAGCTTACGAATTGTTCATCAATGGCTTTCATGTAAGCTTTGACATTATCAAGATTAGGGATATAACCCCTAATGCTAGGACTTATACGAGACTTGATGAGCATCATGCTGAGGCGATTAGATGGCTCCCAGCGCTCGTAATTAGACCTCTCAGATGGCGTACTTGATTCCGTAGGACTTGATGGTTTTTCCTCACAGAGTGCCAGGTCTAAGTCCATGCACCCCAACGTCAAAAGGATAATATCCTTCCATTCAGTATAATTGTCAACAGTCAACATTGGAGTACTAGCAGAATCAAATAAATCAGTAGTGGGAACAACTGCATAACTAAAGAAACACATATCATGCTATGAACATGTATAGCCAAAATGAATTAATCAAGTTAATTTTAATAGTATATTCTAAACCTTCGTGTGGGTAGAGGTTGCACTCATGCATAGGATATACTTAAACGATATGAAAATTAAACAACCAAAATATTTCCGTACCTGTGGGCATAGGAAATGTTTATGTTTAATTTTCTTGATCAATAAAATAACCACTTCTCTGTAGGGCAGAGTGACTACCTTATTAATCAAAACCTTAAACAATATGAAAATTAATCAAATAAAATATTTCCCTACCTGTGGGTATAGGAAATGTTTATGTTTAATTTTCTTGATCAATAAAATAACCACTTCCCTATGAGGCAGATTGATTACCTTATTAATCAAAACCATACGTATGATGACATTTTATTTTCTTTATACCGTACAATTTTGAGACGTTGTGGCTCATCTTAAAATTAAGAAAATAATTCTTTATATGCCATCAACTTTAAAACCCTTTATATGACATCAACAAAAGATGAAATCATAATGAAAATGTGAAGTGAACCGATTCGGCAATACTCCAGGAAAGATCATGAATCAATTTCCTAGACAGGTATTACCATTCCACGTAAAATCTCAGGTCGTACGGTGGGGTCACAAACGGTCCCGCTTAAGTACCGACTTTCTAGACAGAGATTACGCGCACGGTGTATTTATCATACCTTCAATAATTTATCTTTTGTAGTTGCCACAAATGTTCTCAAATGGATACATAATCAGGATTATGATAACAAATGTTAAATTAACAAATCCAGAAACATTTAAACACAATTTCGTGTACTAAAGCATCCTAGATGCAGTATTGACATGACTTCCTTTTCGTATACAAACTCATGACTCTGATTTTATTGACTCAAATTGTAGCGCCCCGACCCGGACAGCGGAATCCGAACTGGTGCACCCGTCGTAGCTTACTGAGAAGACTACAAGACGGCTCATCTCTCGAATACACATCATCAATGACGTCAGAGAAATAAGTGCGGAAACACGCATCTCATAAATCTAAACCATCAAATTTGAACCTCAACGTATAAAGTAATTACAAAAGAGTATCATGAAAACCAACTAAATCCTCGAACGAATGAAAGAAACTGGAATCAATAGCAACAGCCTCAACTATCTCCCAATAAGTCTCTAAGCATCCCATTCGGCCCACTCGCCATCGTCCTCTATGAAAATCATATCATAGCTAGGCTCATCTGCAATGACAAAGGCAGTACCCTTAGCGAAAACGCTAGCAAGTAACCCGCTTATAAGACATACGGGATCAGCACATGGTAAGACATGAGTAATATACAATCCAAGGGATAATGGGGCACATGTCTTGTATACTTTCAAGCGTATAGGTTTAACAGTACAAGAACATAAGAGCATCAATTCACAACATTCAACAGTTAACTAAGAATCATGTCACTTAGCAGTCGTACCATAGTGACTCACATGATGTATGACAAAATATGCACTACACTACATAGTCATAAATGCATGGACAATTTCTTTTCAAAACAGTGCAATGCATGTCACAATGTCCGGTCACATAACTTTATACCCTGTAATGCTTCACGGCTTATATTTTCATCCCGTGTCACATTACAGTCAACTTTATACCCTGTAACGCACCACGGCTTACATTTCCATCCCGTGTAATGTTAGAGCCAACTTTATACCCTGTAACGCACCACGGCTTACATTTCCATCCAGTGTAACGTTACAGCCAACTTTATACCCTGTAATGCACCACGGCTTATATTTCCATCCCGTGTAACATTACAGTCAATTTCGCAAACTTTATGCCCTGTGCCAAAGTATAGCTCTTTTCAAAACGTTATGCAAATGCAAGTGCGATGATGCAAGACTTCTCATTTCAATCACATTCTTCGTTCACACAATTCAAGTCACATTCAATATCAATCAATCACACGAGACTCCCCTCACTTACACATTCGAGCATATGCTTCAAGCTAGGTCATCAACACCTAAACGTTGATTCTAGAACACAAAGACCAATGTGAGAACCCTCACATTCTTCTTTTGTACTCTGCGAAGCCACATACATTCATTCCTAACCCCTTAGGTCATTCACGTTGAAATCAGATTCAAATACCCTTTGACTTCTCCAAATTTGATTCACCATCTTAGGTCATGTTCCCAAGGCTTATACTATCCTCAATCAAGTCCTAAGAAGTCCCTAAGGTCACACAAAGGGTCCCCCTAGCTTCCCTCTTTCTTCCCTTATTTTCCCACAAAACTGCAGGAAGTCATACCCTAACGTCGATCGATCGACGTACGTCATACCCTGACGTCGATCGATCGACGTCCATCAGAGGGACGTCAAACTCTCACTCAACCCACGTCGATCGATCGATGTCCATCTGAGGCACATTGATCTCTCACACAACCTACGTCGATCGATCTACATACATCAGGAATACGTCATCCCCTCACTTGCTATACGTCGATCGATCAACGTCACCATTTTCAGAATCTTCATCCTGCGATTTCTGCAGAAACTGCAGATCTCAATCCCAATTGTTTCCCAACTTTCTTCCAATCATTCCAAGCCTAATCTTCCCTATCAATCCATTCTTAATCCACCCAAACAAGATCCTTCTCACGCACATCAAAGATTCAAGCCTAAGACTCAATCATTCATCCAACAAACCAAAAAAAAATCTAATCATTCCCACTCTCCCTTCCCTTCAACCGCCATTATCAACGAAGTAGGATTCAAGGGACGGGGATTTACTTGATCTCACATAAACAACGAACAACGAACAATATTTCAACATATAATGGCCAAATCTCAAACCAAAATACATAGATCACACATATAGATTCACATAAAGAAATTACTGCATGGTGATCCAATTTTGATATCAAAAATAGGCCTTTTTCTCTTTCGCAAAATGTAATAACTTATACGTAGATTACTTGCCTTTGATTACTTGGACAAGAAACGAAGAACGAATGAAGATTGGATCGCAAATCTTGAAGAATCCTTTGCCTAGGGTTGGAGATGAGAGAAATCACCTTAGAGAGGGGGAGAGGAACCGCCAATGGAGAGAAGAGGGGAAGTGGCGTCGGTTTTCTTGTGGTGGAATAGGAAAACTGACGTCTTGTCAGTTTGATATGGGAGGGATGTAATTTGAGTTTCTAAATTATATCCTATTATCTTATCTATCTTAAAGGATAAATTCTAATATTTAATTCTTAATTATATACTAATTAATTCTAATATTTAAACTCTCAATTAATTGCAATTAATTCTATTACTTAATTCTTTATTCATTACTATTAATGATCATCAATGCCATTTAATTTTCTTTTATCCTTAAATTACTCTACGGAGGGTGCGGGGCATAACATTCCACCCCCTTACAAAAAGTTTCGTCCTCGAAACTGACGTACCTTATTGGAAGAGGTGTGAGTATAGTTCCTTCATTTGTTCTTCAATCTCCCACGTGGCCTCACGCTCCGTATGGTTACTCAACTGAACTTTGACATACGAAGTTATGCGTCTGCGTAGGACTTGGTCTTTCCTATCCCCAATCTTCATTGGATGTTCTTCATATGAGACATCTTCTTTAACATCCAATGGTTGAGCTTCAAGAATATGGCTCGGGTCCGATACGTATTTACTTAGTTGAGATACATGAAATACGTTATGGACTTGGGACAAGCTCGGAGGTAAGGCTAGTCTGTATGCTCTTTCACCAACTTTACCAAGCACCTCGTATGGACCAATATATCGAGGGCTCAGCTTACCTTTCATCCCAAATCTCGCAACTCCCTTAGTAGGTGAGACTCGTAGATAAACCTTCTCGCCCTCCTAAAACTCCAAGGGCCGTCTTTTAGCATCGGCACAACTCTTACTGCGATCTTGAGCCACCCTTAGTCTCTCTCTTATCACTTTCACCTTCTCTATTGTTTGTTCAACCAACTCTGGTGCAGTGATTGTCCTTTCCCCAACTTCGTCCCAACAAACCGGGGACCTGCACTTGCGTCCGTATAATGCTTCAAACGGAGCCATACCAATTGCGCTGTGATAGCTATTATTGTAGGAAAACTCCATCAACTTCAACATGCTATCCCAGTTTCCTTTGAAATCCAAGGCACATGCTCTCAACATATCCTCCAAGGTTTGGATAGTTCTCTCGGATTGTCCATCTATTTGAGGGTGGTACGCGGTACTCATTCTCAGCTCGGTGCCCATCGCCTTCTGAAACGCCCTCCAAAACTTAGAAGTGAACTTGGGATCACGATCCGACACAATGCTGACGGGGACTCCATGCAAGCTCACAATGTTATCCACATATATGTTGGATAATTTCTCATATGAGGTACCATGTGGCATGGCTATGAAATGGGCTGTCTTCGTCAATTGGTCTACAATCGCCCAAATCATCTCATTCCCATTTATGGTTTTAGGTAACCCCATCACAAAGTCCATAGTCACGTGCTCCCATTTCCATTCAGGAATCGCTAGTGGCATCATCAAGCCACCAAGTCGTTGATGTTCAGCTTTGACTTGTTGGCACACTAAGCATCTTTCAACATATTCCGCTATACTTCTCTTCATCCCTATCCACCAATAATTCCTTTTGAGGTCCTTATACATCTTTGTGCGGCCGGGGTGGATAGACAACTTTGAGTTATGAGCTTGACTCAACAGTTCTCTATGAAGCTCCTCCTTATCTGGTACGCATAGAAGGTTTTGAATCCATAAACTTTTATCTTCTCTCAACTGAAAATCCTTTACTGGCCCCGTAGATAATTTGTCGCGGATTCCTTTCAGTGTGACATCATCATGCTGAGCTTCTTTAATTCTGTCTACTAAGTCTGGGCTAATAGACAAAGCTGTAAGAACATTCGCCACTGAATCCACCACTTCGAGACCAAACTCCTCGATCTCTCTTTCCAACAGAGACTGCCTAGCGTGACTAGACTTTTTGCTTAACGCGTCCGCCACTCTATTTGCTTTACCCGGATGATAGTTGATGGTTAGGTCGTAATCCTTGAGTAACTCCAACCATCTTCTGTCTCATATTTAACTCCTTCTGCGAGAATAGGTACTTCAAACTCTTATGATCAGTGAATACAACACATTTCTCTCCATATAAGCAGTGCCTCCAGATCTTAAGAGCGAATATCACAGCTGCGAGCTCCAAGTCATGCGTCGGGTAGTTCTGCTCATATGGTTTCAATTGTCTTGACGCGTACGAAATGACACGTTCATTTTGCATCAAGGCGCAACCTATAAACATAAAGTTAGTTCAAGACTAGCATACGTATATACAATGCATTAATCGTAATGATGTACATACCTAGTCCATTCTTGGACGCATCACTATAAATCACAAAACCGTCGGTGTCGGAGGGTTGTGCCAACATCAGGGCTGTGGTTAATCTCTTCTTGAGCTCAGTAAAGCTCTGTTCGCATTCAGCAATCCACTCGAACTTAGATTCTTCTGTGTAAGTCGACTCAATGGAACTGCTATGGTAGAGAATCCCTCGACAAACTTCCTATAATAGCCTGCCAAGCCTAGGAAGCTTCTGACTTCAGTCACATTTGTGGGTCTTGGCCATTCAGTGATGGCTTCTATCTTTTTAGGATCCACCGAAATCCCCTCTTCCGAAATCACGTGACCGAGAAAGGCTATACTTCTTAGCCAGAATTCACACTTGCAGAATTTGGCATAAAGCTTTTGTTGCCTCAAAATTTGCAACACCACCCTTAAGAGTTCAGCATGGGCTTGCTCGTCGAGGGAGTAGACTAGAATGTCATCGATGAACACCACCACGAATTGGTCCAACTGCTCTCGAAATACGGTATTCATCAAGTCCATGAAGGCCGCTGGGGCATTAGTTAATCCAAAAGGCATCACAAAAATTCATAATTCCCCTATCGAGTCCGGAAAGAGGTCTTAGGTACATCTCCCGCTTTCACAAGCTGCTGATGATACCCCTGACGAAGATCAATCTTCGAAAACCATCGGACACCCTTTAGTTGATCAAATAAATCCTCTATCCTTGGCAGAGGGTATTTGTTCTTGATGGTGATCTTATTCAATTCTTGGTAATCAATACACAGCCTCATACTGCCATCTTTCTTCTTTACAAATAATACTGGAGCTCCCCAAGGCGATACACTGGGGCGAATTAACTTCTTGTCTAAAAACTCTTGAAGTTGTCCTTTAAGCTCTTTAAGTTCAGCTGGAGCCATTCTGTAAGGTGCCTTAGATATAGGTTCGGCTCCGGGAATCAAGTTAATCTCAAACTCCACTTCTCTTGATGGCGGAACTCCCGGTAAATCGTCCGGAAATATGTCCTTGAATTCATTGATTACCGGAATCTGATCTACGGAAGGAACTTCTTTCTTAGCATCTACTGTATACACCATGAATCCCTCTGCTCCCTTTTGCAAAGCTTTAAAAGCCTTAATCGCCGTCAAGTATATCTTCTTTGGGGCTTTTGTTAACTTGACGTTTCCTTGAACCGTTATTTCATTCATCTCAGGGTCCTTAACGGTTACTTGCTTAAGTTTACAATCGATATTGGCATGATTCTTGGTCAGCCAATCCATGTCCAATATTACATCAAAATCCTTCATCGGAATTGGAACTAAGGTCACCGAAAACACCTTTCCATCCAATTTCAACGCACAATCTTTGTACTGGTGGTGGGAAACCAGCACTTGTTCGCCTGCTGCCTGCACCCTGAAGGGGGTTTCAAGCCATTCAGGTAGACAGTCGAGTCCTTTGGCAAATCGCTTAGAAATGAAGGAGTAGCTTGCTCCGCTATCAAACAATACGTTCGCAGGTACTTTGTTAACTAGAATCACCCCTAAACACAGAGAGTGTAACATATAAAGGTTTTCACATAAAACACAGTTAATCTCCAACTTAAACAACTAAAATTCAACTTAAGCAGCTAATATTTAACTTAGGTCGTACCTGCCACAACGTCGGTGTCCTCCTGGACTTCAGCGTCCGTCATCGCGTGGACTCTCGCATTGGGTCTGCCTCTCTGCTGCTGAGCCGGCCTTGCTTCTACTTGAGGCTTTGGGTTCCATTCGGGGCAATCTTTTATCCTATGGCCCGTCTTCCCACACTTGAAGCATGCTCCTGATTTCTTCCAACATTCATCCACATGTCTCTTCTGGCAGTGTGGGCATACTGCTGGTACTTGACGATCGGGCTGATTCTATTGCGGTGCCCTCTGAGCTGGCCCCGCCTGCCCTTTACTAGGGATCTTGACCCAACGTCCGTGTCTACCACCACTTCTCTCTTCCCTGGGCCTCTTGCTAGACTCGTCACGAGCCTCTCTAGGCTATGACCTGCGCATGTCACTCTCCACGCTGTAACATGCATCCAACATTTCCTCAAAAGTTTTCAAACTAGACCCCGCTATAGCCGTCCGTATGCGGGAGTTCAGACCTTCCTCAAATCTCAACATTTTCATTCTGTTGTTTTCCAACACCATGGGCGTGAATTTGCCCAAGGCAATGGAATCTATCTGCATATGCGGAAACGGACATCCTCCCTTGTTCAAACTTATCGAACTGCCTCATCTTCTCCAAAATGGCAGTCTCAGGCACATAGTAATCCTTGTAGGCCTGTACGAATTGTCTCCATAGAATAGGGGGAGTCATCTTTGGCAGAATACCATTCCACCACGCGTTGGCTCTGCCAATCAGTAAGGGTGTGGCCACGTCAACCTTAAGCTCCTCAGGCACTTGCACAAGCCTGAAGCACTTTTTCACCTCGTCTAACCAGAATCCGGCCACTTCTGGATCAGTGGTCCCTTCAAAGTTGGGGGCATGCATCTTCCGCATCTCCTCTATATAGTACCTGATACCTTGATGAGGGGTGGCGGAGGAGGAGGTTGTTGTTGCTGCTGGGCAACTCCTTGCGCTATCACTGTGATAGCGTCTATCAATGCTTGAGATACTAACACTGGTGGAGGTGGAGGGTTATCGTTCCCATTGCCACCGTTTCCTTGGTTATCTCTTCGGGGAGGCATTTTCTGCAAAATCAACGCTTATTAGCATTCAGCAATTCCAAAAGTAAATACTGAAGGTCCATATGCGTTGTACAAGGTGGAATTCGTAAACTAAAATAATACAACATTTATTGATTAAATTTTATCGCACTCGCACACACCCAACCCAATCAAACTTACACCTAGGATCACATACTTAGACCTAAAGATCAACTTAGGGTCAATATCATAACTTAAGACTCTACATGACATAACCTAGGTCTCCGAGGTAGATCTGAAGCCTAGGCTCTGATACCACCTGTAGCGCCCCAACTCGGACAGCGGAATCCGAACCGGTGCATCCGTCGTAGCTTACTGAGAAGACTATAAGACGTCTCATCTCTCGAATACACATCATCAATGACGTCAGAGAAATAAGTGTGGAAACACGCATCTCATAAATCTAAACCATCAAATTTGAACCTCAACATATAAAGTAATTACAAAAGAGTATCATGAAAACCAACTAAATCCTCGAACGAATGAAAGAAACTGGAATCAATAGCAACAGCCTCAACTATCTCCCAATAAGTCTCTAAGCATTCCATTCGGCCCACTCGCCATCGTCGTCTATGAAAATCATATCATAGCTAGGCTCATCTACAATGACAAAGGCAGTACCCTTAGCGAAAATGCTAGCAAGTAACCCGCTTATAAGACATACGGGATCAACACATGGCAAGACATGAGTAATATATAATCCAAGGGATAATGGGACACAAGTCTTGTATACTTTCAAGCGTATAGGTTTAACAATACAAGAACATAAGAGCAGAAATTCACAACAATCAACAGTTAACTAAGAATCAAGTCACTTAGCAGTCGTACCATACTGACTCATGTGATGCATGACAAAATATGCACTACACTACACAGTCATAAATGCATGAACAATTTCTTTTCAAAACAGTGCAATGCATGTCACAATGTCCAGTCACATAACTTTATACCCTGTAATGCTTCACGGCTTGTATTTCCATCCCGTGTCACATTACAGTCAACTTTATACCCTGTAACGCACCACGGCTTACCTCTCCATCCCGTGTAACGTTACAGCCAACTTTATACCCTGTAACGCACCACGGCTTACATTTCCATCCTGTGTAACGTTACAGCCAACTTTATACCCTGTAATGCACCACGACTTATATTTCCATCCCATGTAACATTACAGTCAATTTCGCAAACTTTATGCCCTGTGCCGAAGCACAGCTCTTTTCAAAACGTTATGCAGATGCAAGTGCCATGATGCAAGACTTCTCATTTCAATCACATTCTTCATTGACACAATTCAAGTCACATTCAATGTCAATCAATCACACGAGACTCCTCTCACTTACACATTCGAGCATATGCTTCAAGCTAGGTCATCAACACCTAAACGTTGATTCTAGAACACAAAGACCAATGTGAGAACCCTCACATTCTTCTTTTGTACTCTGCGAAGCCACATACATTCATTCCTAACCCCTTAGGTCATTCGCGTTGATTCTCCAAATTTGATTCACCATCTTAAGTCATGTTTCCAAGGCTTATACTATCCTCAATCAAGTCCTAAGAAGTCCTTAAGGTCACACAAAGGGTCCCGCTAGCTTCCCTCTTTCTTCCTTTATTTTCCCACAAAACTGCAGGACGTCATACCCTGACGTCGATCGATCGACGTCCATCTGAGGGACGTCGAACTCTCACTCAACTCACGTCGATCGATCGATGTCCATCTGAGGCACATCGATCTCTCACACAACCTACGTCGATCGATCTACATACATCTGGAATACGTCATCCCCTCACTTGCTATACATCGATCGATCGACGTCAACAATTTTTAGAATCTTCATCCTGCGATTTCTGCAGAAACTGCAGATCTCAACCCCAATCGTTTCCCAACTTTCTTCCAATCATTCCAAGCCTAATCTTCCCTATCAATCCATTCTTAATCCACCCAAACAAGATCCTTCTCACGCACATCAAAGATTCAAGTCTAAGACTCAATCATTCATCCAACAAACCAAAAAAAAACTAATCTTTTCCACTCTCCCTTCCCTTCAACCGCCATTATCAATGAAGTAGGATTCAAGGGACGGGGATTTACATGATCTCACGTAAGCAACGAAAAACAAACAATATTTCAACATATAATGGCCAAATCTCAAACCAAAATACATAGATCACACATATAGATTCACATAAAGAAATTACTGCATGGTGATCCAATTTTGATATCAAAAATAGGCCTTTTTCTCTTTCGCAAAACGTAATAACTTATAAGTAGATTACTTGCCTTTGATTACTTGGACAAGAAACGAAGAACAAATGAAGATTGGATTGCAAATCTTGAAGAATCCTTTGCCTAGGGTTGGAGATGAGAGAAATCACCTTAGAGAGGGGGAGAGGAACCGCCAATGGAGAGAAGAGGGGAAGTAGCGTCGGTTTTCTTGTAGTGGAATATGAAAACTGACATCTTGTCAGTTTGATATGGGAGGGATGAAATTTGAGTTTCTAAATTATATCCTATTATCTTATCTATCTTAAAGGATAAATTCTAATATTTAATTCTAAATTATATACTAATTAATTCTAATATTTAAACTCTCAATTAATTCCAATTAATTCTATTACTTAATTCTTTATTCATTACTATTAATGATCATCAATGCCATTTAATTTTCTTTTATCCTTAAATTAATCTACGGAGGGTGCGGGGCATAACACAAATTCTCAACCCTGTATGCAACACAACATATGCTCCTTACATACAAAACAATTATGGATGGACAACAGCATGCCGCTAAAACCAGTTTTACATGTATGCAATCTTTTATGACGTCATAATTCCAAAAATCAGTTTGACAAAATCGAAACCAGTTTTACGTAATCAGAGCCCTCACAGACTACAGTCCTAATTGGTAAATCCCAATCCAGAATGCTTTATCAGAGGAGACTGGACTGGGAATTGGGTTTGGCACACAAGGCCTGTAACGTGATGGAGGGGAGGAGGGGGAAGGGGCCTGACTACATTCCCATTGGACCTTTAGTAAGATAAAGAAAAGGAAATCTTAAAAGATTTCTTTTCTCCATCTTCAACAGTTTATGGCGGCGGCACAGTATATAACTCAGACTAACACTCAATTGTTTGAATTAACAAACGTGAAAGTTGCAAATATGAAAAGACTAAATTGGTGAGTGCATATTAAGCTTCCAGTACGTGGAATCAACGACAAAATCAAACCCTTAAATTTGAGATCTTTCCACACCTCAATAAACAAACCACAGCAGCATGCATAGTTTCAACATTGAAGGCCTCGAAAACATAATCACGTAACCTTTGAACGATTAAATTGCATTAAAGGGTACGGAAAAAAGTTTTCTAAATACAAACGATATGGTCAGAGGTGGCTCTGATACCAAATGTAAGACCAAAACAAATAGCGGAAGCATAAAATGTTAGGTCCCTTAGAACACACTAGAAGGAGGGGGGTTGAATAGTGTGTTCACTGTAGAGAAAAGGGGGTTTGAGTGATTTCAAAATATATGATTTAAATGAATAACATACACAAACGTGCATGATATATACATGTATGCATGATATGTTGCTTACTACTTGCCTTATTTAGCTTGTATATAATGTTGCCGTACTAACGAGCCATGAAGCGCTAAAGCTTACATCATATGGCAAACATTTATTGTGTTTACACTATTTTCAGGTGCCACCATTAATGAACTAACTAGTTCATTAAGTGAAGTACTTAGTTAATAAAACTAAGTAGTTCATTAAAGGAAGCCACATTTGGAAAAGGCACAAAGGCAACAAGGCTAAGGAAGGAAAGTCTTCTCCTCCTCCCCTCATTAATACATACACGCCATATGCATATATAATACATATATTTTCAGATTTTTTGAAAAAGGCACATGCACATATATTCCAACGTACTACCGACACGTTATATATTTTACGTACGTACGTTAACGTCATACCACTATACTTAACTCATATTTATGAGTATATTCAGGTCTTATATCATATGATATAAGTCATGGTGATGACAAATTAAATACGACACGTTAAAAGGTTATAAACCAAAAATTGTCGTATCGGGCGAATATCGAAACTTCGCCAACGTGTCACGTACTTGCCATAAATAGATGGCCGGCCCCTACATCTCAAAAATCATCAAAAATTTCGTGGGGTTGAGAATATTTTCAGCCAAAAATAATTTCCATGTTGGCACACACAAATCACCTCACATTAAGGCCAAAATGTGAAGATTCCAATTTTAATTTTGACACATGTTAATGGCACCACTTTAGACCAGCCAAGTGCTGAGATTTAAAGTATATATTATATAATTATGTGTAACATAATATATATAACATGTGCAAGAAGTTGGAATTTAATTAGAGAAAAATCGGGCAATCGATAAATATCGAAAATTCGGTTTTCTACGCACACAACACATGGAACGTTTTTGGTACATCATATGACACGTATCTAGACACTTTTTACATATTTTATACATCTTAAAGTGTTCTAGAAAATTAAATTAAGGGCTGATTGGAATATAACGTGTGTGTATTATTAAATGTGCACTATTTTACAAAGTTAGCAAAAATAATTTTCAGCACATGTATATACACTATACACGCATATCACAGCTGAGATGGAGCTTATTTGGAGCCTTGTTGACATATTGATTGGTCAAGAATCAACCATGCAATGTTGTGAATTAAAGAGAGAAGCTACAAATGGTAAGATTTCAAACTTTGTCTCACTTATAACACATGCTGAAAATTTCAGCATGTGTAAGTATGGTGGCCGAAATTTTCACATTAAAAGGCTATATTTTATCATCTTGAATTATGTGATTGATTGGGAGAAGAAATGGAAGTAATTTGAATATTTTTTAAATTCATAAATTGTGATATTTTATATGTCACACATGCTGAAAATTTTTCAGCATGTGTGAAAGGTGTCATGGCCGAATTCATGGGCATAAAGTTGTCCAAATTCATTTCTAATGTGATAAGGATATTTGCCATCAATTGGTGATTCATTTTAATTAGAAAAATCAAAGAAAAATTGAATTATTTTGAATTGTACAACCATGTAACACATGCTGAAAATTCAGCATGGCAAATTCTCATTATGGCCGATTTTCATACCTAGTGTGGGAGAAATTTTGTCTTGCAACATTTATGTGATAATCTTGTGTATTATGGAATTAATTTTATGATTGATTTTGACACATGTTTGAGTGATATGTTTAGATTTTTCCAAGTCATCAATGATGACAACATTCAGCCTACCATAAAGTGTCAAGTAAGCAAAGCTTAAATGATCATCCAATGAGAAGGTGACAAGTAACCAAGACCATGTCACAATGATGTCTTACATTCTCCCAAGGACTTAGAAGGTAATTTTCAAGAGGGGGAGGACACCAAGGGGGACGGCTATATGACATTAAAAGGAAAGAAGATGAGCAAAAACAAGACAAGCACAAGCATTGCAAAATAAAAGTGATCAAACGCCTAGCTCTTCCTCTTCTACATTCTCTTTCGTTCTTTCTTCTTGAAAGCCTATTTTATTCATATTTTTCAATCTTGAATAGGCTTGATATAGACCACCACATATTCCATATCTTTGTAAAGGATTGATCAAGGTGTGATCCATCTTCATTCTTGCGAGGTGGTGGTGTTTGTGCGAATTGTATTCATCGTACAAGGTTTGTAAAGGGTTGGAGTCAGTGTGTAACTCTATCAACCCTGTGGTAAGGTGTATTGCATGTGTGTGATTAGTGTGAACCAAGAAAGGTGTTCCTTGAAGACTGGAGTAGGTTGTTTATAACCGAACCAGTATAAAATTCTTGGTGCCATTTACTTTCAGTATTTACTTTCTGTTACTGCACAGTTTACTCTTTTTATTGGCGTTTGTAAAAATAGTAAACGACTTTCACAAATAACAAAAATTTCCAGAAACATAGCCACACGTTCTAGGGTTAATTTGGCACAAGTTTCAACCCTTTTGGATAAGTATAAGTTGATCAAACATCAAAAGTTCTGAGACTAGTGCAGTCTGATTTTCGGACTTGCAAAGGTTGAGACTTTGATTGTAATTGACCTACTTCCCAAAAGAATTTTGCAAAACTGTTTCAAACCACTTAAATATAGTATATAAGGAGTTATTGGTTAAAATTTCAGAGCATTTGGACTTGCACACAAATAGGAATAAATTTTTCAAAACCGTCTACCGTTTCTGGCAGATTCGCGCAATCTGATCACCAACGATTTTTGAAGGGGTTAAAGGTTGAATTTTAAATTGAAATTTTTAGGGGACCCTTATAACATCTAAGGCTAAGTTCTCTCAAAATTTCAGAATTTTTGGAGACCTATAACCAGGGTTTAAAAATGTTTTAAAGCTGGTCCTGGAAACAGAATCTGTTTTCAGAAGTTGAGTTGTTTAGTTTTAAACAAATTTTAAAAACCACACTTTCCGCACCACCTATTCAACCCCCCCTTCTAGTGGTGCCTTGCAGATCCTACAAGTGGTATCAGAGTGCAGGAACACTCACTTCAAAAAATCCAACGATTCAGTGAAATGGCAACCACAAATCTCAAAACCGAGCAAGAAGGTATGTCGAGCCAAAGGCCTCCACTTTTTGACGGTGAGTCGTTTATTCAGTGGAAACTTAGAATGAAGCTTTTTCTTATGGCTATAGATATAGATCTTTGGTCGATAATAGAAGATGGTCCTTTTGTCCCATCTAAGTTATCTACTGTAGACGGAGTCACATTGGAAGTTGTTAAAACTAGACAAGATTATACGAATGATGATAAAAAGAAACTTAGTATGAATGCTAGGGCTATGCAATTGCTCCTAAACGGATTAAGTAAAAGTGAGTCTAGTTATGTGTCAAACTGTTCGAGTGCACAAGAAATGTGGAGGATACTAGAAATGAAACATGAAGGCACGAGTCAAGTAAAAGAGTAAAAAATAAACATGCTTATGTCCACACTTGAGTCATTTAAATTATTGCCTAATGAGTCTATTGTTGATATGGATCTTCGTTTGACTAACATCTACAACTCTCTTGAGTCTCTTGGTGAAGCTTTTACCACGCAGGAAAAGGTACAGAAAGTCCTACGAAGCCTTCCATCCGAATGGGACCCTAAAGTGACCGCAATAGAAGAAAGCAAGGAAACTAAGTCAATAAAGATGGAAGAATTAATCGGATCACTTAAGGTCTATGAGAATAAACTCACCATACGGAAATCGGAATCATCTAAACAAGGTAAAGCTATTGCTTTTAAATCAAATGAATACGTCTCTTCTCCTTCCGATCACGTAGATGATAGTGATTCTGAATCGGATAACGATGACCTAATTCTATTGGCTAAAGGCTTAAGAAAATTTATGAGAAAGTCATTTAGAAATAAAAATAAGGGTACTACAACTAAGAAAAAGAAGAACAAGTCAAATGATAAAGACGTTAAATGTTATGAATGTGGCAAACTCGGACACTTATCATATGACTGTCCCAATAAAGAAAAACAAACAACTAAATACCCTGACAAGGAGCGTAACAAAAATAGACCCGTCTCAGAACCCAAGCAAAGGAAACGTGCTCTAAAGGCCTCCACCTGGAGTGATTCATCGGATTCTGAAACTGAGACCGAAGAGGAGACTGCACAAGTATGCTTTGCATCCAAAGCATCTAATGAGGTATCATCTGATTCTGATTCTGACTCTGAACCTTCTTATGATGATCTTTTTAGTCAGTATTTAGAATTGCATAAATTCACTAAGACTCTCGCTAAAGAAAAGAAGCGATTAATTGAAGACAAGAAACTGTTAGAATCTTCTAACGAGAATCTTGTCGCTCAATTAAGCGATTCAAAGAAAGAGTCAACATGTGTCATTACTGCATTAAAGACAGAGATTTCATCATTGACTACTCAAAATAAAGAAATGAAATCCGAGAATTCAAATTTGAAATCAAGTAATATAGATTTAGAGAAAATGATGAAACAGTTTGATACGGGATCCAACATGCTGCATCGCATTATATTATCTCAAAAGCATGACAGTGACAAAACGGGTTTGGGATACGTTGATACTAATGAAGTATCAACCAAACCAACCAAGTTTTTTGTGTCTAAGAAATTAGACTCACCAAAGTCTCAAGTGGCGTCTAAGATGACGCAAAAGCTGCACCTTCCCTCATCACGCCCCACTCCCTCTTCATATCATGTGAAATACAACTTTGTACTATATAGATATGAAAAGAAAAGAGTAATGCATACACGAAATTCATATCATCCACGCACTACGCACACACACACAAGGACATATCAAAAACGTCCTTCATTCAATGAGTATAAAGGAGTCCTTGGGCAAAGGCCCAAAGTGCATGCACCACATGTCTACTATATCGCACCTTCATCTACATTCTTGCCATTTGATAGACCGAGAAGGATCACCCAAGTATGGGTACCGAAAGGTACTTTTACCAAAAGGTGATTAACTAACTCGAAAAGGGTACCTAAATCATCTTTGCACATTGCAGGGAGCCCACACATCGAAAGATACAACTATTAAGTGGTTCCTTGACAGTGGATGCTCGAGGCACATGACGGGTGACCCGAGCTTGTTCACCAAATTAAAGAAGGTCACAAAAGGCGGATCCGTGACCTTTGGAGACAACAACGAAGGCAAGATCATCGGAAAAGGTACGATTGGAAATCTAAGTACTCTCCAAATCTCCAACGTCTTTTTGGTAAGCAACTTATCCTACAATCTTCTTAGCATTTCTCAATTTGTTGACAATGGTTTTAATGTGTGTTTTACTCACCCTTATTGCAATATAATAAATAAAAATAGAGAAACCGCTTTAAAAGGAAAACGAGAAGGTAATATTTTTACACTTTCTATGGATGATGTGGTAGATGCTAAAGTTAAGTGCTTTATGTCAAATGAACCCAATGTGAATTTATGGCATAGACGTTTAGGACACATTAGTATCTCCACACTAGAAAAACTTCAACGAAAGAACCTAGTACGAGGATTGCCTAAGTTTGATTTAGACAACTTTCAGTTGTGTGAATCTTGCATAAAAGGAAAACAAACACGTGAGTCACTTAAGCCTAAAAATTAAATAAGCACGACTAGAGTCTTAGAACTATTACATATTGATTTGTTTGGTCCTAGTCGCACTACAAGCCTTGGTGGGCGCCACTATGCATGCGTGATTGTTGATGATTTTTCTCGTTATGCTTGGACTTTATTTCTTGCACATAAGGATGATAGTGCCATTGAGATTGCGAAATTAATCAAACAGCTTGAAAATCAATATGGTGTAGTGAAAAAGATAAGAAGCGATAGAGGCGGTGAGTTTAAAAACAAAGAAATGACTTCATTTTGCGAAGAAAATGGAATTAAGCATGAGTTTTCGCCACCTAGAACTCCACAATTAAATGGAGTAGTAGAAAGAAAGAATCGTACATTACAAGAAATCGCTAGGACTATGTTATGCGAAAATAAATTTCGTAGATTTCTGTGGGCGGAAGCAGTAAATTGTGCATGCTATATTGTAAATCGCCTATCTATAAGAAAGAAAATAAACAAGACGCCTTATGAGATTTTGAATGATCGCATGCCTAAGATTGACTATTTTCGTGTGTTTGGATGCAAATGTTTTGTTTTAAATACAAAAGATAATTTAGACAAATTTGAATCCAAATCAATTGAGTGCATTTTTGTTGGATATTCTATAAATTCAAAGGCATATAGATGTTATGATCCTCTCACTAGACAAATCATGGAATCTATTCATGTGAAATTCAATGAATTTGGTGAGATTGATAAAGATAAAGAATATGACGATGACTTTGAATTGAAACCCGTGTTGAATGAAGATGATGGTACATTTAATATGCATGATATGAATGACACACTAGTGATCACATAGAAATGCATGATAACATAGAAAATAATCAACCAAGATGGCATAGAGATCACCCACATGATCTCATCATAGGCGACCTCACTCACGGTGTGCGACCACGTAGAAGAATTACTTCGGACGAAATAAATGAATTTCATGCTATGATTTCTGAAATTGAGCCCAAAAATGTGCATGATGCTTTGAGTGATTCTTCTTGGATTGATGCCATGCATGATGAACTTAATCAATTTGTTAGAAACGATGTATGGAATTTAGTGCCACGACCACAAGATAAGACGATAATAGGCACAAAGTGGGTGTTTAGGAATAAAATGAATGAAGAAGGAAAGGTCGTTAGGAATAAAGCGAGACTTGTAGCACAAGGCTATAATCAAGAAGAAGGAATTGACTACGATGAAACATTTGCACCTGCAGCACGTTTAGAAGCTATACGACTATTACTTGCTATTGCTTGCATGAAAGATTTCAGATTATATCAAATGGACGTAAAAAGTGCATTCCTAAACGGATTTATACAAGAAGAAGTATACGTGAAGCAACCACCCGGTTTTGAAGATTTGAAACATCCCGATCACGTGTATAAACTAAAGAAGGCACTATACGGCCTAAAGCAAGCACCGAGAGCATGGTATGATCGTTTTGCTCCTTTCCTTCTAGAAAATGATTTCAAACGAGGTACTATAGATAGTACACTATTTTTGAAACAAGATAAATCGGATTTACTTATTATCCAAATCTATGTTGATGACATTATTTTCGGTTCTACCTCACATAGACTTGTTGAAGATTTTGAAAATTGCATGAAATCTGAATTTGAAATGTCTATCGTTGGTGAACTTAATTATTTTCTTGTCTTGCAGATTAAGAAAACGAGTAAAGGGATTCACATAAGTCAAGCAAAATATGTCAATGACATGATTAAAAAGTTTAACTTTAAAAATTTGAAGCCATCCCCCACCCCTATGAGTGTCACTACTAAATTGGACAAAGACGAACATGGTAAAGATGTTGATAATGGCTTATATCGATCGATGATAGGTTCTTTGCTATATTTAACTGCTAGTAGGTCTGATATCATGTTTAGTGTATGCATGTGCGCACGATTTCAGAGTCAACCTAAGGTGTCTCACTATAATGCGGTAAAAAGAATATTTCGTTATATTAAGCACACGCACACCTTAGGAATTTGGTACGATAAGGATTTCACATTTAACTTACATGCTTATACTGATGCAGATTATGGTGGCTGCAAAATCGATAAAAAGAGCACGAGTGGGACTTGCCAATTTATAGGAAACTCACTCATTTCATGGTTTTCCAAAAAGCAAGCAAGCGTTGCTTTGTCCACTACTGAGGCTGAGTACATGGCACTTAGTCTTTGTTGCACACAGTTGTTGTGGATAAAACAACAACTTTCGGACTTTTAAATTACCATAAATAGAATTCCTATATATTGTGATAGTATGAGTGTCATTAATTTGTCTAAGAACCCCCGTGTTACACTCTAAGGCTAAGCATATAGAAGTACGCTATCACTTTCTTCGTGATCACGTAAACAATGGTGATATCGTCATAGATCACGTACGCACAGAAGCACAAGTAGCGGATATATTTACAAAAGCCTTAAATCAAGCCACGTATAAATCTCTTCGTTCTAAATTAGGCATGATTCCAGCTGATATGAAGTGATTTGACGTGATTTGATTTTCTTTCCTTATTTACAGGAATCTTTTGATTTAATTTCCAAAATAAAGGGGGAGAGAAAGCATGATTTAAGGGGGAGAGAGACACTAATTGCACAAATCAAGGGGGAGCCGGATTTGAAATTTGAAATTCAAATTTCAAATTTATGCATGTTTGAAGGGGGAGCGATAGAATTTAAATCATGTGCATAAGTTATTTTGAAAATCATCAAAAGGGGGAGATTGTAGAGAAAAGGGGGTTTGAGTGATTTCAAAATATATGATTTAAATGAATAACATACACAAACGTGCATGATATATACATGTATGCATGATATGTTGCTTACTACTTGCCTTATTTAGCTTGTATATAATGTTGCCGTACTAACGAGCTATGAAGCGCTAAAGCTTACATCATATGGCAAACATTTGTTGTGTTTACACTATTTTCAGGTGCCACCATTAATGAACTAAACTAGTTCATTAAGTGAAGTACTTAGTTAATAAAACTAAGTAGTTCATTAAAGGAAGCCACATTTGGAAAAGGCACAAAGGCAACAAGGCTAAGGAAGGAAAGTCTTCTCCTCCTCCCCTCATTAATACATACACGCCATATACATATATAATACATATATTTTTAGATTTTTTGAAAAAGGCACATGCACATGTATTCCAACGTACTACCGACACGTTATATATTTTACGTACGTACGTTAACGTCACACCACTATACTTAACTCATATTTATGAGTATATTCAAGTCTTATATCATATGATATAAGTCATGGTGATGACAAATTAAATACGACACGTTAAAAGGTTCTAAACCAAAAATTGTCGTATAGGGCGAATACCGAAACTTCGCCAACGTGTCACGTACTTGCCATAAATAGATGGCCAGCCCCTACATCTCAAAAATCATCAACAATTTCGTGGGGTTGAGAATATTTTCAGCCAAAAATACTTTCCATGTTGGCACACACAAATCACCCCACATTAAGGCCAAAATGTGAAGATTCCAATTTTAATTTTGACACATGTTAATGGCGCCACTTTAGACCAGCCAAGTGCTGAGATTTAAAGTATATATTATATATATTATTTGTAACATAATATATATAACATGTGCAAGAAGTTGGAATTTAATTAGAGAAAAATCGGGTAATCGATAAATATCGAAAATTCGGTTTTCTACGCACACAACACATAGAACGTTTTTGGTACATCATATGACACGTATCTAGACACTTTTTACATATGTTATACATCTTAAATTGTTCTAGAAAATTAAATTAAGGGCTGATTGGAATATAACATGTGTGTATTATTAAATGTGCACTATTTTACAAAGTTAGCAAAAATAATTTTCAGCACATGTAGATACACTATGCACGCATATCACAGCTGAGATGGAGCTTATTTGGAGCCTTGTTAACATATTGATTGGTCAAGAATCAACCATGCAATGTTGGTGAATTAAAGAGAGAAGCTACAAATGGTAAGATTTCAAACTTTGTCTCACTTATAACACATGCTGAAAATTTCAGCATGAGTAAGTATGGTGGCCGAAATTTTCATATTAAAAGGCTATATTTTATCATCTTGAATTATGTGATTGATTGGGAGAAGAAATGGAAGTAATTTGAATATTTTTTAAATTCATAAATTGTGATATTTTATATGTCACACATGCTGAAAATTTTTCAGCATGTGTGAAAGGTGTCATGGCCGAATTCATGGGCATAAAGTTGTCCAAATTCATTTCTAATGTGATAAGGATATTTGCCATCAATTGGTGATTCATTTTAATTAGAAAAATCAAAGAAAAATTGAATTATTTTGAATTGTACAACCATGTAACACATGCTGAAAATTCAGCATGGCAAATTCTCATTATGGCCGATTTTCATACCTAGTGTGGGAGAAATTTTGTCTTGCAACATTTATGTGACAATCTTGTGTATTATGGAATTAATTTTATGATTGATTTTGGCACATGTTTGAGTGATATATTCAGAATTTTCCAAGTCATCAATGATGACAACATTCAACCTATCATGAAGTGTCAAGTAAGCAAAGCTTAAGTGATCATCCAATGAGAAGGTGACAAGTAAGCAAGACCATGTCACAATGATGTCTTACATTCTCCTAAGGACTTAGAAGGTAATTTTCAAGAGGGGGAGGACACCAAGGGGGACGGCTATATGACATTAAAAGGAAAGAAGATGAGAAAAAACAAGACAAGCACAAGCATTGCAAAATAAAAGTGATCAAACGCCTAGCTCTTCCTCTTCTACATTCTCTTTCTTTCTTTCTTCTTGAAAGCCTATTGTATTCATATTTTTCAATCTTGAATAGGCTTGATATAGACCGCCACATATTCCATATCTTTGTAAAAGATTGATCAAGGTGTGATCAATCTTCATTCTTGCGAGGTGGTGGTGTTCGTGCGAATTGTATTCATCGTACAAGGTTTGTAAAGGGTTGGAGTTAGTGTGTAACTCTATCAACCCTGTGGTAAGGTGTATTGCGTGTGTGTGATTAGTATGAACCAAGGAAGGTGTTCCTTGAAGACTGGAGTAGGTTGTTTATAACCGAACCAGTATAAAATTCTTGGTGCCATTTACTTTCAGTATTTACTTTCTGTTACTGCACAGTTTACTCTTTTTGTTGGTGTTTCTAAAAATAGTAAACGACTTTCAAAAATCACAAAAATTTTCCGAAACATAGCCACACATTCTAGGGTTAATTTGGCACAAGTTTCAACCCTTTTGGATAAGTATAAGTTGATCAAACATCAAAAGTTCTGAGACTAGTGCTGTTTGATTTTCAGACTTGCAAAGGTTGAGACTTTGATTGTAATTAACCTACTTCCCAAAAGAATTTTGAAAACATGTTTCAACCCACTTAAATATAGTATATAAGGAGTTAGTGGTTAAAATTTCAGATCATTTGGACTTACACACAAATAGGAATAAATTTTTCAATATTGTCTACCGTTTCCGGCAGATTCGCGCAATCTGATCACCAACGGTTTTTGAAGGGGTTAAAGGTTGAATTTTAATTTGAAATTTTTATGGGACTCTCATAACATCTAAGTCTAAGTTCTCTCAAAATTTCAGAATTTTTGGAGACCTATAACCACGTTTTAAAACTGGTCCTGGAAACAGAATCTGTTTTCAGAAGTTAAGTTGTTTAGTTTTAAACAAATTTTAAAAACCACACTTTCCGCACCACCTATTTGTAGAGAAAAGGGGATTTGAGTGATTTCAAAATATGTGATTTAAATGCATGACATACACAAAAACGTGCATGATATATACATGTATGCATGATAAATTGCTTACTACTTGCCTTACTTAGCTTGTATATAATGTTGCCGTACTAACAAGCCATGGAGCGTTAAAGCTTACATCATATGGAAAACATTTGTTGTGTTTATACTACTTTCAGGTGCCACCATTAATGAATTAAACTAGTTCATTAAGTGAAGTACTTAGTTTATTAAACTAAGTAGTTCATTAAAAGAAGCTATATTTGGAAAAGGCACAAGGGCAACAAGGATAATGAAGGAAAGTTTTCTACTCCTCCCCTCATTAATACATACACGCCATATACATATATAATACATATATTTTCAGTTTTTTTGAAAAAGGCACATGCACATGTAATGCAACGTACTACCGACACGTTATATATTTTACGTACGTACGTTAACGTCACACCACTATACTTAAATCATATTTATGAGTATATTCAGGTCTTATATCATATGATATAAGTCATGGTGATGACAAATTAAATACGACACGTTAAAAAGTTCTAAACCGAAAACTGTCATATCGGGCGAATACCGAAACTTCGCTAACGTGTCACGTACTTGCCATAAATAGATGGCCAACCCCTACATCACAAAAATCATCAAAAATTCCGTGGGTTTGAGAATATTTTCAGCCAAAAATACTTTCTATGTTGGCACACACAAATCACCTCATATTAAGGCCAAAATGTGAAGATTCCAATTTTAATTTTGACACATGTTAATGGCGCCACTTTAGACCAGCCAAGTGCTGAGATTTAAAGTATATATTATATATATATTATGTGTAACATAATATATATAACATGTGAAAAAGTTGGAATTTAATTAGAGAAAAATCGGGTAATCGATAAATATCTAAAATTCGGTTTTCTACGCACACAACACATGGAACGTTTTTGGTACATCATATGACATGTATCTAGACACTTTTTACATATGTTATACATCTTAAAGTGTTCTAGAAAATTAAACTAAGGGCTGATTGGAATATAACATGTGTGTATTAAATGTGCACTATTTTACAAAGTTAGCAAAAATAAATTTCAGCACATGCACATACACTATCTAACGCCCATACAGCTGAGATGGAGCTTATTTGGAGCTTTGTTGACATATTTATTGGTCAAGAATCAACCATGCAATGTTGGTGAATTAAAGAAAGAGGCTACAAATGGTAAGATTTCAAACTTTGTCTCACTTATAACACATGCTGAAAATTTCAGCATGTGTAAGTATGGTGGCCGAATTTGAGCATTAAAAGGCTGTATTTTATCATCTTGAATTATGTGATTTATTGGGAGAAGAAATAGAAGTAATTTGAATATTTTTTTAAATTCATAAATTGTGATATTTTATATATCACACATGCTGAAAATTTTTCAGCATGTGTGTAATGTGTCATGGCCGAATATGTGAGCATAAAAGTGTCCAAATTCATTTCCAATGTGATAAGGACATTTGCCATCAATTGGTGATTCATTTTAATTAGAAAAATCAAAGAAAAATGGAATTATTTTGAATTGTACAACCATGTAATACATGCTGAAAATTCAACATGGTAAAACCTCTTAATAGCCGATTTTGTTGCTTAGTAAGGGAGAAATTTTGTCTTGCAACATTTATGTGACAATCTTGAGCTTTATGGAAATTATTTTGTGATTGATATTGGCACATGTTTGAGTGATATATTCAGATTTTTCCAAGTCATCAATGATGACAACATCCAACCAATCATGAAGTGCCAAGTAAGCAAAGCTTAAATGATCATCCAATGAGAAGATACCAAGTAAGCAAGACCATGTCACAATGACGTCTTACACTCTCCCAAGGGCTTAGAAGATAATTTTCAAGAGGGGGAGGACCCAAGGGGGGACGGCTGCAACAAGATTAAAAGGAAAGAAGATGAGCAAAAACAAGACAAGCACAAGCATTGCAAAATCAAAATGATCAAATGCCTAGCTCTTCCTCTTCTACATTCTCCCTCTTTCTTTCTTCTTGAAAGCCTATTGTATTCATATTTTTCAATCTTGAATAGGCTTGATATAGACCACCACATATTCCATATCTTTGTAAAAGATTGATCAATGTGTGATCAATCTTCATTCTTGCGAGGTGGTGGTGTTCGTGCGAATTGTATTCATCATACAAGGTTTGTAAAGGGTTGGAGTTGGTGTGTAACTCCATCAACCCTGTGGTAAGGTGTATTGCGTGTGTGTGATTAGTGTGAACCAAGGAAGGTGTTCCTTGAAGACTGGAGTAGGTTTTTTATAACCGAACCAGTATAAAATTCTTGGTGCCATTTACTTTCAGCATTTACTTTCTGTTACTGCACAGTTTACTCTTTTTGTTGGCATTCATAAAAATAGTAAACGACTTTCAAAAATCACAAAAATTTCCAGAAACATAGCCACACGTTCTAGGGTTAATTTGGCACAAGTTTCAACCCTTTTGGATAAGTATAAGTCGATCAAACATCAAAAGTTCTGATACTAGCGCAGTCTGATTTTCAGACTTGCAAAGGTTGAGACTTTGATTGTAATTGACCTACTTCTGAAAAGAATTTTGCAAAACTGTTTCAACCACTTAAATATAGTATATAAGGAGCTAGTGGTTAAATTTTAAGAGCATTTGGACTTACACACAAATAGGAATAAATTTTTCAAAACCGTCTACCGTTTCTGGCAGATTCGCGCAACCTGATCACCAACGGTTTTTGAAGGGGTTAAAGGTTGAATTTTAATTTGAAATTTTTAGGGGACCCTCATAACATCTAAGGCTAAGTTCTCTCAAAATTTCAGAATTTTTGGAGACCTATAACCAGGTTTTAAAAACATTTTAAAGCTGGTCCTGGAAACAGAATCTGTTTTCAGAAGTTAAGTTGTTTAGTTTTAAACAAATTTTAAAAACCACATTTTCCGCACCACCTATTTGTAGATAAAATGGGATTTGAGTGATTTCAAAATATGTGATTTAAATGCATGACATACAAAAAAACGTGCATGATATATACATGTATGCATGATACGTTGCTTACTACTTGCCTTACTTAGCTTGTATATAATGTTGCCGTACTAACAAGCCATGAAGCATTAAAACTTACATCATATGGCAAACATTTGTTGTGTTTATACTATTTTCAGGTGCCACCATTAATGAACTAAACTAGTTCATTAAGTGAAGTACTTAGTTTATTAAACGAAGTAGTTCATTAAAAGAAGCTACATTTGGAAAAGGCACAAAGGCAACAAGGATAAGGAAGGAAAGTTTTCTCCTCCTTCCCTCATTAATACATACACGCCATATACATATATAATACATATATTTTCAGTTTTTTTGAAAAAGGCACATGCACATGTATTCCAACGTACTACCGACACGTTATATATTTTACGTACGTACGTTAACGTCACACCACTGTACTTAACTCATATTTATGAGTATATTCAGGTCTTATATCATATGATATAAGTCATGGTGATGACAAATTAAATACGACACGTTAAAAGGTTCTAAACCGAAAACTGTCGTATCGGGCGAATACCGAAACTTCGCCAACGTGTCACATACTTGCCATAAATAGATGGCCAGCCCCTACATCTCAAAAATCATCAAAAATTTTGTGGGTTTGAGAATATTTTCAGCCAAAAATACTTTCCATGTTGGCACACACAAATCACCCCACATTAAGGACAAAATGTGAAGATTCCAATTTTAATTTTGACACATGTTAATGGCGCCACTTTAGACCAGCCAAGTGCTGAGATTTAAAGTATATATTATATATATATATATTATGTGTAACATAATATATATAATATGTGAAAAAGTTGGAATTTAATTAGAGAAAAATCGGGTAATCGATAAATATCAACAATTCGGTTTTCTACGCACACAACACATGGAACGTTTTTGGTACATCATATGACATGTATCTAGACACTTTTTACATATGTTATACATCTTAAAGTGTTCTAGAAAATTAAATTAAGGGCTGATTGGAATATAACATGTGTGTATTATTAAACGTGCACTATTTTACAAAGTTAGCAAAAATAAATTTCAGCACATGCACATACACTATCTAACGCCCATACAGCTGAGATGGAGCTTATTTGGAGCTTTGTTGACATATTTATTGGTCAAGAATCAACCATGCAATGTTGGTGAATTAAAGAAAGAAGCTACAAATGGTAAGATTTCAAACTTTGTCTCACTTATAACACATGCTGAAAATTTCAGCATGTGTAAGTATGGTGGCCGAATTTGAGCATTAAAAGGCTGTATTTTATCATCTTGAATTATGTGATTGATTGGGAGAAGAAATGGAAGTAATTTGAATATTTTTTAAATTCATAAATTGTGATATTTTATATATCACACATGCTAAAAATTTTTCAGCATGTGTGTAATGTGTCATGGCCGAATATGTGAGCATAAAAGTGTCCAAATTCATTTCCAATGTGATAAGGACATTTGCCATCAATTGGTGATTCATTTTAATTAGAAAAATCAAAGAAAAATGGAATTATTTTGAATTGTACAACCATGTAACACATGCTGAAAATTCAACATGGTAAAACCTCTTAATGGCCGATTTTGTTGCTTAGTAAGGGAGAAATTTTGTCTTGCAACATTTATGCGACAATCTTGAGATTTATGGAAATTATTTTGTGATTGATATTGGCACATGTTTGAGTGATATATTCAGATTTTTCCAAGTCATCAATGATGACAACATCCAACCAATCATGAAGTGCAAAGTAAGCAAAGCTTAAATGATCATCCAATGAGAAGATACCAAGTAAGCAAGACCATGTCACAATGATGTCTTACATTCTCCCAAGGACTTAGAAGATAATTTTCAAGAGGGGGAGGACCCAAGGGGGGACGGCTGCAACAAGATTAAAAGGAAAGAAGATGAGCAAAAAAAAGACAAGCACAAGCATTGTAAAATCAAAGTGATCAAACGCCTAGATCTTCCTCTTCTACATTCTCCTTCTTTCTTTCTTCTTGAAAGCCTATTGTATTCATATTTTTCAATCTTGAATAGGCTTGATATAGACCACCACATATTCCATATCTTTGTAAAAGATTGATCAAGGTGTGATCAATCTTCATTCTTGCGAGGTGGTGGTGTTCGTGCGAATTGTATTCATCATACAAGGTTTGTAAAGGGTTGGAGTTGGTGTGTAACTCCATCAACCCTGTGGTAAGGTGTATTGCGTGTGTGTGATTAGTGTGAGGTGTTCCTTGAAGACTGCAGTAGGTTTTTTATAACCGAACCAGTATAAAATTCTTGGTGCCATTTACTTTCAGCATTTACTTTCTGTTACTGCACAGTTTACTCTTTTTGTTGGCGTTCATAAAAATAGTAAACGACTTTCAAAAATCACAACAATTTCCAGAAACATAGCCACACGTTCTAGGGTTAATTTGGCATAAGTTTCAACCCTTTTGGATAAGTATAAGTCGATCAAACATCAAAAGATCTGAGACTAGTGCAGTCTGATTTTCAGACTTGCAAAGGTTAAGACTATGATTGTAATTGACCTACTTCCCAAAAGAATTTTGCAAAACTGTTTCAACCCACTTAAATATAGTATATAAGGAGTTATTGGTTAAATTTTCAGAGCATTTGGACTTACACACAAATAGGAATAAAGTTTTCAAAACCGTATACCGTTTCTGGCAGATTCGCGTAATCTGATCACCAACGGTTTTTGAAGGGGTTAAAGGTTTAATTTTAATTTGAAATTTTTAGGGGACCCTCATAACATATGAGGCTAAGTTATCTCAAAATTTCAGATATTTTGGAGACATATAACCTGGTTTTAAAAACGTTTTAAAACTGATCCTAGAAACAGAATCTGTTTTCAGAAGTTGAGTTGTTTAGTTTTAATCAAATTTTAAAAACCACACTTTCCGCACCACCTATTCAACCCCCCTTCTAGTGGTGCCTTGCAGATCCTACAAGTGGTATCAGAGCGCTGGAACACTCACTTCAAGGAATCCAACGATTCAGTGAGATGGCAACCACAAATCTCAAAACCGAACAAGAAGGTATGTCGAGCCAAAGGCCTCCACTTTTTGACGGTGAGTCGTTTATTCTGTGGAAACTTAGGATGAAGCTTTTTCTTATGGCTATAGACATAGATCTTTGGTCGATAATAGAAGATGGTCATTTTGTCCCATCTAAGTTATCTACCGTAGACGGAGTCACATTAGAAGTCGTTAAATCTAGACAAGAATATACGAGTGATGATAAAAAGAAACTTAGTATGAATGCTAGGGCTATGCAATTGCTCCTAAACGGATTAAGTAAAAGTGAGTCTAGTTATGTCTCAAACTGTCCGAGTGCACAAGAAATGTGGAGGATACTAGAAATGAAACACGAAGGCACGAATCAAGTAAAAGAGTCAAAAATAAATATGCTTATGTCCACACTTGAGTCGTTTAAATTATTGTCTAATGAGTCTATTGTTGATATGGATCTTCGTTTGACTAACATCTACAACTCTCTTGAGTCTCTTGGTAAAGCTTTTACCACGCAGGAAAAGGTACAGAAAGTCCTACGAAGCCTTCCATCCGAATGGGACCCTAAAGTGACCGCAATAGAAGAAAGTAAGGAAACTAAGTCAATAAAGATGGAAGAATTAATCGGATCACTTAAGGTCTATGAGAATAAACTCACCATACGGAAATCGGAATCATCTAAACAAGGTAAAGCTATTGCTTTTAAATCAAATGAATACGTCTCTTCGCCTTCCGATCACGTAGATGATAGTGATTCTGAATCGGATAACGATGACCTAATTCTATTGGCTAAAGGCTTAAGAAAATTTATGAGAAGGTCATTTAGAAATAAAAATAAGGGTACTACAACTAAGAGAAATAAGAACAAGTCAAATGATAAAGATGTTAAATGTTATGAATATGGCAAACTCGGGCACTTATCATATGACTGCCCCAATAAAGAAAAGCAAACAACTAAATACCCTGACAAGGAGCGGAACAAAAATAGACTCGTATCAGAACCCAAGCAAAGGAAACGTGCTCTAAAGGCCTCCACTTGGAGTGATACATCAGATTCCGAGACTGAAACCGAAGAGGAGACTGCACAAGTATGCTTTGCATCCAAAGCATCTAATGAGGTATCATCTGATTCTGATTCTGACTCTGAACCTTCTTATGATGATCTTTTTAGTCAGTATTTAGAATTGCATAAATTCACTAAGACTCTCGTAAAGAAAAGAAGCGATTAATTGAAGACAAGAAACTGTTAGAATCTTCTAACGAGAATCTTGTCGCTCAATTAAGCGATTCAAAGAAAGAGTCAACATGTGTCATTACTGCATTAAAGACAGAGATTTCATCATTGACTACTCAAAATAACGAAATGAAATCCGAGATTTCAAATTTGAAATCAAGGAATATAGACTTAGAGAAAATGATGAAACAGTTTGATACAGGATCCAACATGCTGCATCGCATTATATTATCTCAAAAGCATGACAGTGACAAAACGGGTTTGGGATACGTTAATACTAATGAAGTATCAACCAAACCAACCAAGTTTGTTGTGTCTAAGAAATTAGACTCCCCAAAGCCTCAAGTGGCGTCTAAGATGATGCAAAAGCTGCATCTTCCCTCATCACGCCCCACTCCCTCTTCATATCATGTGAAATACAACTTTGTACCATATAGATATGAAAAGAAAAGAGTAATGCATACACGAAATTCATATCATCCACACACTACGCACACACACAAAAGGACATATAAAAAACGTCCTTCATTCAATGAGTATAAAGGAGTCCTTGGGAAAAGGCCCAAAGCGCATGCACCACATGTCTACTATATCGCACCTTCATCTACATTCTTGCCATTCGATAGACCGAGAATCATCACCCAAGTATGGGTACCGAAAGGTACTTTTACAAAAAGGTGATTAACTAACTCGAAAGGACCCAAAGTTAAAAGGGTACCTAAATCATCTTTGCACATTGCAGGGAGCCCACACATCGAAAGATACAACTATTAAGTGGTTCCTTGACAGTGGATGCTCGAGGCACTTGACGGGTGACCCGAGCTTGTTCACCAAATTAAAGAAAGTCATAAAAGGCGTATTCGTGACCTTTGGAGACAACAACAAAGGCAAGATCATCGGAAAAGGTACGATTGGAGATACAAGTACTCTGCAAATCTCCAACGTCTTTTTGGTAAGCAACTTATCCTACAATCTTCTTAGCATTTCTCAATTTGTTGACAATGGTTTTAATGTGTGTTTTACTCACCCTTATTGCAATATAATAAATAAAAATGGAGAAACCGTTTTAAAAGGAAAACGAGAAGGTAATATTTTTACGCTTTCTATGGATGATGTGGTAGACGCTAAAGTTAAGTGCTTTATGTCAAATGAACCCAATGTGAATTTATGGCATAGACGTTTATGACACATTGGTATCTCCACACTAGAAAAACTTCAACGAAAGAACCTAGTACGAGGATTGCCTATGCTTGATTTAGACAACTTTCAGTTGTGTGAATCTTGCATAAAAGGCAAACAAACACGTGAGTCACTTAAGACTAAAAATGAAATAAGCACGACTAGAGTCTTAGAACTATTACATATTGATTTGTTTGGTCCTAGTCGCACTAAAAGCCTTGGTGGGCGCCACTATGCATGCATGATTGTTGATGATTTTTCTCGTTACACTTGGACTTTATTTCTTGCACATAAGGATGATAGTGCCATTGAGATTGCGAAATTAATCAAACAGCTTGAAAATCAATACGGTGTAAATGTGAAAAAGATAGGAAGCGATAGAGGCGGTGAGTTTAAAAACAAAGAAATGATTTCATTTTGCGAAGAAAAGGGAATTAAGCATGAGTTTTCGTCACCTAGAACTCCACAATTAAATGGAGTAGTAGAAAGAAAGAATCGTACATTACAAGAAATCGCCTTTGACTATGTTATGCAAAAATAGATTGCCTAGATTTCTGTGGGCGGAAGCCGTAAATTGTGCATGCTATATTGTAAATCGCCTATCAATAAGAAAGAAAATAAACAAGACGCCTTATGAGATTTTGAATGATCGCATGCCTAAGATTGACTATTTTCGTGTGTTTGGATGCAAATGTTTTGTTTTAAATACAAAAGATAATTTAGACAAATTTGAATCCAAATCAATTGAGTGCATTTTTGTCGGATATTCTATGAATTCAAAGGTATATAGATGTTATGATCCTCTCACTAGACAAATCATGGAATCTATTCATGTGAAATTCAATGAATTTGGTGAGATTGATAAAGATAAAGAAAATGACGATGACTTTGAATTGAAACCCGTGTTGAATGAAGATGATGGTACATTTGATATGCATGATATGAATGACACACTAGAAATGCATGATCACATAGAAATGCATGATAACATAGAAAATAACCAACCAAGATGGCATAGAGATCACCCATTTGATCTCATCATAGGCGACCTCACTCACGGTGTGTGACCACGTAGAAGAATTACTTCAGACAAAATAAATGAATTTCATGCTATGATTTCTGAAATTGAGCCCAAAAATGTGCATGATGCTTTGAGTGATTCTTCTTGGATTGATGCCATGCATGATGAACTTAATCAATTTGTTAGAAACGATGTATGAGATTTAGTGCCACGACCACAAGATAAGACGATAATAGGCACAAAGTGGGTGTTTAGGAATAAAATGAATGAAGAAGGAAAGGTCGTTAGGAATAAAGCGAGACTTGTAGCACAAGGCTATAATCAAGAAGAAGGAATTGACTACGATGAAACATTTGCTCCCGTAGCACGCTTAGAAGCTATACGACTATTACTTGCTATTGCTTGCATGAAAGATTTTAAATTATATCAAATGGATGTAAAAAGTGCATTCCTAAACGGATTTATACAAGAAGAAGTATACGTGAAGCAACCACCCGGTTTTGAAGATTTGAAACATCCCGATCACGTGTACAAACTAAAGAAGGTACTATACGGCCTAAAGCAAGCACCGAGAGCATGGTATGATCGTTTTGCTGCTTTCCTTTTTGAAAATGATTTTAAACGAGGTACTATAGATAGTACACTATTTTTGAAACAAGACAAATCGGATTTACTTATTATCCAAATCTACGTTGGTGACATTATTTTCGGTTCTACCTCACATAGACTTGTTGAAGATTTTGAAAATTGCATGAAATCTGAATTTGAAATGTCTATGGTTGGTGAACTTAACTATTTTCTTGGCTTGCAGATTAAGCAAATGAGTAAAGGGATTCACATAAGTCAAGCAAAATATGTCAATGACATGATTAAAAAGTTTAACTTTGAAAATTTGAAACCATCCCCCACCCCTATGAGTGTCACTACTAAATTGGACAAAGATGAGCATGGTAAAGACTTTGATAATGGCTTGTATCGATCTATGATAGGTTCTTTGCTATATTTAACTGCTAGTAGGCCTGATATCATGTTTAGTGTATGCATGTGCGCACGATTTCAGAGTCAACCTAAGGTGTCTCAATACAATGCGGTAAAAAGAATATTCCGTTATATTAAGCACACGCCCACCTTAGGAATTCGGTACGATAAGGATACCACATTTGACTTACATGCTTATACTGATGCAGATTATGGTGGCTGCAAAATAGATAGAAAAAGCACGAGTGGGACTTGCCAATTTATAGGAAACTCACTCATTTCATGGTTTTCCAACAAGCAAGCGTTGCTTTGTCCACTACTGAGGCTGAGTACATGGCACTTAGCCTTTGTTGCACACAGTTGTTGTGGATAAAACAACAACTCTCGGACTTTGGAATTACCGTAAATAGAATTCCTATATATTGTGATAGTATGAGTGCCATTAATTTGTCTAAGAACCCCGTGTTACACTCTAAAGCTAAGCATATAGAAGTACGCTATCACTTTCTTTGTGATCACGTAAACAATGGTGATATCGTCATAGACCACGTATGCACAGAAGCACAAGTTGCGGATATCTTTACAAAAGCCTTAAATCAAGCCACATATGAATCTCTTCGTTCTAAATTAGGCATGATTTCGGTTGATATGATTTGATTTGACGTGATTTGATTTTCTTTCCTTAGTTACAGGAATCTTTTGATTTAATTTCCAAAATAAAGGGGGAGAGAAAGCATGATTTAAGGGAGAGAGAGACACTAATTGATACTGACACTAATTGATACTGATTGCACAAATCAAGGGGGAGCCGGATTTGAAATTTGAAATTCAAATTTCAAATTTATGCATGTTTGAAGGGGGAGCGATAATATTTAAATCATGTGCATAAGTTATTTTGAAAATCATCAAAATGGGGAGATTGTAGAGAAAAGGGGGTTTGAGTGATTTCAAAATATGTGATTTAAATGCATGACATACACAAAAATGTGCATGATATATACATGTATGCATGATACGTTGCTTACTACTTGCCTTACTTAGCTTGTATATAATGTTGCCGTACTAACAAGCCATGAAGCGTTGAAGCTTACATCATATGGCAAACATTTTTTGTGTTTATACTATTTTCAGGTGCCACCATTAATGAACTAAACTAGTTCATTAAGTGAAGTACTTAGTTTATTAAACTAAGTAGTTCATTAAAAGAAGCTACATTTGGAAAAGGCACAAAGGCAACAAGGATAAGGAATGAAAGTTTTCTCCTCCTCCCCTCATTAATACATACACGCTATATACATATATAATACATATATTTTCAGTTTTTTTGAAAAAGGCACATGCACATGTATTCCAACGTACTACCGACACGTTATATATTTTACGTACGTACGTTAACGTCACACCACTGTACTTAACTCATATTTATGAGTATATTCAGGTCTTATATCATATGATATAAGTCATGGTGATGACAAATTAAATACGACACGTTAAAAGGTTCTAAACCGAAAACTGTCGTATCGGGCGAATACCGAAACTTCGCCAACGTGTCACGTACTTGCCATAAATAGATGGCCAGCCCCTACACCTCAAAAATCATCAAAAATTTCGTGGGTTTGAGAATATTTTCAGCAAAAAATACTTTCCATGTTGGCACACACAAATCCCCCCACATTAAGGCCAAAATGTGAAGATTCCAATTTTAATTTTGACACATGTTAATGGCGCCACTTTAGACCAGCCAAGTGCTGAGATTTAAAGTATATATTATATATATATTATGTGTAACATAATATATATAACATGTGAAAAAGTTGGAATTTAATTAGAGAAAAATCGGGTAATCGATAAATATCGAAAATTCGGTTTTCTACGCACACAACACATGGAACGTTTTTGGTACATCATATGACATGTATCTGGACACTTTTTACATATGTTATACATCTTAAAGTGTTCTAGAAAATTAAATTAAGGGCTGATTGGAATATAACATGTGTGTATTATTAAATGTGCACTATTTTACAAAGTTAGCAAAAATAAATTTCAGCACATGCACATACACTATCTAACGCCCATACAGCTGAGATGGAGCTTATATGGAGCCTTGTTGACATATTGATTGGTCAAGAATCAACCATGCAATGTTGGTGATTGATTGGAAGAAGAAATAAAAGTAATTTGAATATTTTTTTAAATTCATGAATTGTGCGATTTTATATATCTCACATGCTGAAAATTTTTCAGCATGTGTGTAATGTGTCATGGCCGAATATGTGAGCATAAAAGTGTCCAAATTCATTTCCAATGTGATAAGGACATTTGCCATCAATTGGTGATTCATTTTAATTAGAAAAATCAAAGAAAAATAGAATTATTTTGAATTGTACAACCATGTAACACATGCTGAAAATTCAGCATGGTAAAACCTCTTAATGGCCGATTTTTTGCTTAGTAAGGGAGAAATTTTGTCTTGCAACATTTATGTGACAATCTTGAGCTTTATGGAAATTATTTTGTGATTGATATTGCACATGTTTGAGTGATATATTCAGATTTTCCAAGTCATCAATGATGACAACATCCAACCAATCATGAAGTGCCAAGTAAGCAAAGCTTAAATGATCATCCAATGAGAAGATGCCAAGTAAGCAAGACCATGTCACAATGATGTCTTACATTCTCCCAAGGACTTAGAAGATAATTTTCAAGAGGGGGAGGACCCAAGGGGGGACGGCTGCAACAAGATTAAAAGGAAAGAAGATGAGCAAAAACAAGACAAGCACAAGCATTGCAAAATCAAAGTGATCAAACGCCTGGCTCTTCCTCTTCTACATTCTCCTTCTTTCTTTCTTCTTGAAAGCCTATTGTATTCATATTTTTCAATATTGAATAGGCTTGATATAGACCACCACATATTCCATATCTTTTTAAAAGATTGATCAAGGTGTGATCAATCTTCATTCTTGCGAGGTGGTGGTGTTCGTGCGAATTGTATTCATCGTACAAGGTTTGTAAAGGGTTGGAGTTGGTGTGTAACTCCATCAACCCTGTGGTAAGGTGTATTGCATGTGTGTGATTAGTGTGAACCAAGGAAGGTGTTCCTTGAAGACTTGAGTAGGTTGTTTATAACCGAACCAGTATAAAATTCTTGGTGCCATTTACTTTCAGCATTTACTTTCTGTTACTGCACAGTTTACTCTTTTTGTTGGCGTTCGTAAAAATAGTAAACGACTTTCAAAAATCACAAAAATTTCCAGAAACATAGCCACACGTTGTAGGGTTAATTTGGCACAAGTTTCAACCCTTTTGGATAAGTATGAGTCGATCAAACATCAAAAGTTCTGAGACTAGTGCAGTCTGATTTTCAGACTTGCAAAGGTTAAGACTTTGATTGTAGTTGACCTACTTCCCAAAAGAATTTTGAAAAACTGTTTCAACCCACTTAAATATAGTATATAAGGAGTTAGTGGTTAAATTTTCAGAGCATTTGGACTTACACACAAATAGGAATAAATTTTTCAAAACCGTCTACTGTTTCTTGCAGATTCGCGCAATCTGATCACCAACGGTTTTTGAAGGGGTTAAAGGTTGAATTTTAATTTGAAATTTTTAGGGGACCCTCATAACATCTGAGGCTAAGTTCTCTAAAAATTTCAGAATTTGTGGAGACCTATAACCTGGTTTTAAAAACGTTTTAAAACTGATCCTGGAAACAGAATCTGTTTTCAGAAGTTGAGTTGTTTAGTTTTAAACAAATTTTAAAACCACACTTTCCGCACCACCTATTCAACCCCCCCTTCTAGTGGTGCCTTGCAGATCCTACACTATTCAACCCACCCCCCTTCTAGTGGTGCCTTGCAAATCCTAAATTCACCAAGTATGGATTTTTTCTGGATATTTTTCGTTTTTGAGTGCAGCCAATACTTGGGTGTGTTCTTTAAGAAGAATAAAAACTTGCAAATAGTAAAGAACACAAAGATGTATAGAGGTTCAAGTCAAATGACTCTACTCCTCTACCTTCTTGATTTTTCACAAGAAGGATTTTGAAAAGGGGATTGTTTTTTCTATGGGGGAAACAACAATCAAAAAACAAAATCCAACAAGTTAGAAAACTAGGCCACACGCCTAGACCACAACCGAGAGTTCTAACCCTTTTAAGTCTAGCCTCCAAAGATCTTCTTTGCCCTCAAAGAAATCTAGTAGGGAGTATAGTGCACCACAACACTATCAACTAACCCTTCAAAGCCTAGAAAACTCAAACAAGAAGCACCCTTGCTCCTTGACCAACAATCTACTTCACCTCTCACAATCATTACTCACCAAGAAGAAGACTCTTCTTCTTCTTACAATAATCACTCTCAACAATAAAGTAAAAATATACAAAGTTTACAACAATCTTGAGAGCTTGAGCTTTGAGAGAAAACTTGAGAGCTTGAAAGGTAGAAAGTTGTTGAAGAAGAGAAGAAAACCCTTCTTTTATCACTCTTGAAATTTCTTCCCGTTTGAAACCCTCTGCAGAGCCAATAATGGGCTTTGGCATCTTGTGATGGTATATCTTCTTCATTTGAGATCTCTCTTTGGCTTGTAGCGCATTCTTGGAGAAACTTCAAAAAGAAAGCTAGAAGAGGAAAGCAGCTTTCTTCAAGGCAGAGAGAGACCCTGTGAAAAAAATCACTAAAAGAGGGGGTATAAAGAGTCAAATGATGTTAGAAAGTAAAACAAAATACTTTTGTAACGTTGGTCACATGAAGCGCCTAATGTGTTTATAACATATGCGTTCAATGTGACATGGAGCGCTTAATGTGAAAATGAACAGGCGTTCAATGCCACATAAAGCGCCTTATGTGGGCAACTAAAGGCATTCGAAGTCACATGAAGCGCCTAATGTCAGCCTTCATGCTTGTTCGAACTAATTCTGACATTTCTCAGAAAATACTTGGTGTACGTGGCCATTTTGGGGGGAAAGGTACCTTTGACTTGGTGGTACACATGAAGCGCCTAATGTAGGCGTTCAAAGTGTACTGCCTTTTCCCCAGAACACATGAAGCACCTAATGTAGGCGTTCGAAGTGTTCGGACATCCAGACACTTCACATGTTGCGCCTAATGTTGGCGTTCGAAGTGTACTGGATTCCACCAAGGCACATGAAGTGCCTAATGTAAGCGTTCAAAGTATACCGACTTCCAACACACTACATGAAGCGCCTAATCCACCGTTCGAAGTGCCAATTTGTGCAAATCATCAAATCTTTAACATATTCTAACATTCTCCCTCTTTTTGATGATTTAACAAAATGCGTAACTTTTAAAGTTATCTCCCTCTTAACTTATACTCCCCCTCACAATATGCATAATTTACTCTTCAAGTAAAGAAACATATAATTCAACAATAATGATGCATATGTCATAGCACAACCTTAAGTTAAAACAATCACAAGAAAGAGTTGAAAGGATTTCAAATAAACCTAAGAAGAGATGATAAGTTGTTAGTCATCAAAAGAAATAACACTTTTGCAATCCACCAGAAAATCTTAAAAATTCTACAGTCCATTACTGGAGCCAGCACCACTACCACAAGGAGGAAAATCCCCGAAACCAAAACCACTTATTGCAAACTCTGCAAAACCACTTATTTGCTGACTACTTCCGCCAGCCTATCCACCTCCACCACCTGCAGCCTCTGCATCTCCAGCACATTCAGCAGCATGTTCTCCCCTTAAATCATCAAAACCAGGAGGAATGTAGACCTAGGAAAAATGGCTGATAAAGGCGTTTTTGATAACTCCAAAACGATATTCATGTCGTGCATTCTAGATTTGCAGTTGCTGAACTGATTGTTCCAAAGACTGAATTTGTGCACGCAACTGTGCATCAGTACTTGAACCTTCACCTTCCTGAGGCCCTTCATCCACCTCATCAGCAATATCAGGCAGGGTAGTGGCTTTGCGTTTTTGAGAGTCGATGGCTTGAGCAATGTTACAATTGTCATAGAAATCCGTCTTAGCCACCGTGGTCAGTTTATCATCAGAAATGACAATACCTTTTGATTTTAGCAGAATAGTAATAATATTGGCAAAAGGTAAAGCCTTGGAACCTTTCCGAAGAGCAGCAAACATGACTTCTACCATAATCCAAGCAAAATTGAGATGGTCTCATGTTTGATTCGGTAAGTGACGTAGAAATACATGTTGCTTGGATTTCTGGTCGACTTACCATTGACACAATAAGTGATAACGGCCAACAAGATGCGATCTATAAGAGACATATTCTGAGTCTTCTGTGAAGGAAAGAATCCCAGATCAAATTTAACAACTTATTCACGAATTCTGTATTTACTGCTCCAGTCAAATACGGAAAAGTCACTCAGCCCTTCGTTTCTAATTCTGAGGACATCACAGATTTCGAGAATAGAAAAACTAAGAGGCGTACCATCAACGACAGTGTTCAGAGAGAATGATTGAGATGCAGACTGTGGAGTAACCCACAAATTTGCATAGAATATCCTGGTGTGTTCTCGGGAGAATTTCTGCATATCAAGTCTGGACCCGAGAGAGGTCCATCCTTGATGTTCTAGAAAGGAGATAAACTGGTCCGCATTGCGAGTCTCAGACAGATCACTGAGACTAAGCAGTTTGAGTGGAATGATAGGCCGATTATTTGTGAGCCATTCTTCAAAAAGCAGATTGGAGTACATAGATACATGCACTCCCTTGTCCGCATGACGAGGTGATTCTTTAATGCTGGAGTCAAATTTCTTTAACCAAGGAAAGTTTTCCTTGGTGAGCCCTTCACGAATGGATTTTATTTCTTGTGGTTCCACAAGCCCAGCAGTTTGCTTGCGCTTGTGGCTGCGTGGGCGTTTTGAGGGTCCTGCAGATGCCATGATAGAGGTTGTTTGAAGGATGGAGAGGAGATTGTTGATGACGAAAATGTTGATGACGAAAATAAGGAGAGTAGAGTGAGGAGAGATGAGAGAAGAATGAAATATATAGGAGGAAATGGAAGATAAAGGGGTTTGATGTTGATAATGGAGGATAATGGGAGAGAGAGAAGGTAGTGGAGGAAGATGAAGAGAGGTTTTAGGAAGATGAAGAGGTGAAGGAGAAGAGGATTTGGGGAAGTGGGAATAGTGGTCAGACGTGGGGAAGAGAGAAGGGAGTGAAATGGCGGCTGGAATTGATGACCATTGATTGGCGTGAAAACTGAAGAGACTGCAGAAATGACAGTGAAGAAATAGGGTTTAGGCGCCTAATGTGACTTCGAACGTCTACATAAACAGAGATGAAGTGCTTGAAGTCACCTAGAACGGTTGTGAAAAAGCAGATTGAGCGCTTCAAGTCACTTCGAACAAGTGAACTCATTCAGATGAAGCGCTTAATCTGACTTTGAACGCTTGTGATAAAGAACATAAAGCACCTGATGTCACTTCGAACGAGTGACATTCTTAACATCAGACACTTGATGTGACATTGAATGCCTGAAGTAACTATGATGAAGCGCCTTATGTATACTTACCTTGAAAATTTGAAAATTTTCTTGCTCAAAACTCAAGATGGGTTATTATCAACCCATGTTGAGCAACCCCAAACTACTTCTTATAGATGCAAATACATCACTAGGTAAGGGTTTCGTGAATATGTCTGCTTATTGGTCTCGTGTAGGAACAAATTCCACACTTACCAAGTTCTTTTGTACACAATCACATATGAAATGATATCTTACTTCAATGTGCTTAGACTGACTATGTTGGACGGGATCTTGTGCAATATTGATAGTAGACGTGTTATCACACAAAATTGGCACTTTGGAGAAGTGAATGTTATAATCATTCAAAGTGTTTGTCATCTATAACAATTGTGCACAACAAGAGGCGGCCGACACATATTAGGATTCCGCCGTAGAAAGTGACACACTGTTTTGTTTCTTAGAAAACCAAGAAACGAAACAATCTCCAAGAAACTGACAAGTTCCGGAGGTTCTCTTCCTATCAACAAGACTCCCCGCATAATCGGAGTCACAATATCCTCGTAAATCAAAACATGCATTTTTAGGATAAAATAACCCAAATTTCAAAGTACATCTAAGGTATCTAAGGATGCGTTTTATCGAAATTAAATGCATCTCCCTTGGATCACTTTGAAATCTAGCACATAAGCACAATGCATGTAAAATATCAGGTCTACTAGCCGTTAAATAAAGTAGACTACCTATAATGCCACGATACAAGGTTACTTCGACATGCTTTCATTTCTCTTCCTTGTCAAGCTTGGCACTTGTGCTCATAGGTGTGTTTACTTCTCTTCCTTCACCAAAATTGTACATGTATTTGGTTTGAGAAATGTACACGCCATCTACGGTTTGCTTGATTTGTAACCCAAGGAAAAAATTGAGTTCTCCCATCATGCTCATCTCGAACTCACCTTGCATAAGACTAGCAAATTGCTCACAAAGACAATTGTTAGTAGCACCAAAAATAATATCATCAACATATACTTGAACAATTAATTGATTTCTACCTTGTTCTTTTATGAACAAAGTCGTGTCAACTTTACCTCTTGAAAAACCATTATTAAGAAGAGAAGTACTTAACCTCTCGTACCAAGCTCTTGGAGCTTGTTTGAGGCCATAAAGAGCCTTTTTAAGTTTGAAGACATGATGTGGTGAATCATGACATTCAAACCCGGGAGGTTGTGCAACATACACTTCTTGAATAACACCATTCAAGAAGGCGGATTTAACATCCTTTGGTAAAGTTTAAAATCCCTATAACAAGCATATGCTAACAACATCCTAATAGCCTCAAGCCGTGCTATGGGTGCAAATGTCTCATCAAAATCGATACCTTCTTCTTGACGGTATCCTTGAGCAACTAACCTAGCCTTGTTTCTAGTGATATTACCTTGATCATCCATCTTGTTACAAAAAACCCATTTCGTACCAATAATAGGATGATCATGTGGTTTGGGAACCAACTCCCAAACATCACTTCTTTCAAATTGGTGTAATTCTTCTTGCATAGCCAAGATCCAATTTTCATCAAGAAGTGCATCTTTAACATTTTTAGGCTCTATAAGAGAGACAAATGCATTCTCTCTATATTGCCTTCTGTGGTGATACCCCTATTCAAAATCACCTATGACCAACTCGTGTGGGTGAGAACTTTTGTGCTTAAATGATCTAGGAAGATTTGAGACATCTCCTCCAACTTCCTTATGATCATGTTCCGGAAGTGATGAGCCTTCATCAATCTCATGAATCTCATTTTCCGGAATATGTGATGTATTTTCTACATTTTGTGTATCAACATGAGTATGAGAAATATTTCTATTTGACTCACTAAGTTCATGCACACAAGGTGGAGGAGTACCTTCAATAGGTTCTACTCTTAAGTCAATGAAGATGTTTCCATTTGGTGGGTCATCAACAATTTCTTGTTGATGAACAACCATAGGAATATCCTCAAGAATTTCTTCTTGAGGAGTCACATCTTCATTTTCTTCACAATCCTCATTAAGTTTAGGTTCATCACTAAGTCACTCATTAATCTTAACGTGGATTGATTCTTCCACCTTTTGACTCCTTTTGTTGAAAACACGAAATGATTTACTATTTGATGCATAACCTAAAAAGATACCTTCATCCGCTTTGAGGTCAAGTTTGTCCAAAGTATCCTTGGTATTAATTATGAAACACATGCAACCAAATACTTTGAAATACCCAATGTTGGGAACTCTTCTATTCCAAAGCTCATAAGGTGTCACATTTAGGTATGGTCTCAAATATACACGATTAATCACATGGCAAGCGGCATTTACCGCTTCGGCTTAAAAATATTTGGGCAGGCCAAACTCATTCAACATTGCTCTACACATTTCTTGTAGAGTTCTATTCTTTCGTTCGGCCACACCATTTTGTTGTGGAGTTCTAGGTGCCGAAAAGTCATGTGAGTATCTTTTGGATACACAAAACCTTTCAAAATCACCATCAAACTCACCACCACGATCACTATGGATGGTCTTAATGGTGTCACCCATATGATTTTCCAATCATCTACTTAAATTCATAAACTCACCACATGCATCATTTTTCTTAGCTAGAAACATCACCCATGTATAACGTGTATAGTCATCTACTACCACGAAGGTATAATGTTTACCACCCAAACTTTTTGTTCCAACATCCCCATACAAATCTATATAAAGCAATTGTAAGGGTTTGGAGGTGGATATATTTGTCTTGGGTTTGAAGCTTGTTTTCACAAGCTTCGCCTTTTGACAATTGTCACATAAGTCATGGTTTTCGAAAATCATTTTTGGAAGGCCTCAGACTTTATTATTTTCGCAAATAAACTTAAATGTTTTGAAACATATATGTCCAAGACGTCTATGCCATAGTTGCGTCAAATTATTCTTAGCAACTAGGCAAGATACGTTTTGAGAAACCAAATCATTGATGCTAAGTTTGTAAATATTTTTGAAACGCAAAGCCTCAAATAAGATAGAATTACCCTTTTTCACAACACACTTTGTTTTCAAAAACGTTACCTCATAATTAGCATCACATAGTTGACTGACACTTATCAAGTTAAACTTTAGACCTACAACATATAAGACGTCACTAAGAGAGAAAGAATTGTTACCCACAATACCATGTCCTTTGATTTGGCCTTTGCTACCTCCAAAGTGGACAACTCCTCCATCTTGCATAGTGAGTCTATGGAAGAGACTTTTGTCTCCCGTCATATGGTTGGAACACCCACTGTCCACGACCCATTTGACCTTCTTGTCTTCGCTTTCTCCATTGAGTGCTAGGGCCTACAAATGAACCATATGAGGTTGGTACCCTTTTTGTTTTGGGTCCTTGAAGGTTAGTTACCTTCATTTCGGCTTTTGGCACCCAAACAAGACTCTTATTATTTTTAGCCCTACATACTCCTTTTACATGACCTTTCCTATTGCAATAAAAACATGTAGGAGTATGTCTGTGAGATTGTGCATGCTTGTGCGTATGCTTGTGCGTTGGCACATTTCGTGATTCCTTTTTAGGAACAACCTTCTTTGGAATCAAAGAAGGTTTTTGTTTCACGACTTGGACCAAAGGTTGTGACACCTTTGGTGCATTTGCCTTTGCTTTAGGCATGTGCTGTTGTTTCTTCAAGGAGGTTTTAGACTCCTTAAAAACTTGTGTTTGTTCCTTTGGTTTTCTCTTCTTGGATGCATACATGGCACTAGACTTGATTTTAGCTTTCACAATGGGCCTAGATGCATCCTTAACAACCTCTACTTTTGTAGCCTTACCCTTGAATCATTTTTCCTTTCATCAAGGGCTTGAGCACATGATTTCATAAAATCATGTTTCTCTTCAAGTGCAATCATGTGCATGGTCAAAAATATATCATGCTCAAGTTGTAATGCAATGTGATCTTGTAAAGTGTCATTATATTCATTTAAACATGCTCTAAATTCCTTTTTGACACGTTTGTATTTTAAATCTAAGAGGTCATTTTCTTGCACTAAGTCATCTCTTTCATCAATTAATCTATAGTGAGATAAAATATTGTATACCTCCATGTCATCTTCAATGGCCATGAGTGCAAAGAACTCCTTGTCAAGATCATCATGAACTACACCTGTGAGTGCAAGATCATCATGGTCGCCATTGTCGCTCTTGGACTCGGAAAGAATGCTCTCTCAATGGGCTACTTCCGCTTGTAAGGCCTTTTCCTTTGGTAGATGGCCTTCTTATCCTTGAGTTGTGGCTCCTTCACCCGACAATCCTTCATGAAATGACCAAACTTTCCACATTTGTAGCATTTGTTGTCTTGGTCATTCACTTTGTCCTTGGAGAATTTGTCTTTGATGAATCTCTTAGCTTCATCCTCGCAGCTTCCGTTCCATGGCATGCTCAAGTCAAGATAACAGATTCCCACGTGCCAGACTCACCTCAATCCATCAATTTCAATTCAATACGGCAATCCTAACTGCCTCACAGCATTCAGCAACTTCATGTTTCCTCCAATCAGCTTGCAAGCATATGTTAGTGTTTTGATCAAATATGTTTGATTAAATGCCAGCTGAACTCATCAGCTGCTTTTCTTCTCCTCCTTCAACATATCTACGTAAAAAGAAAAAGCAATATTCAATCTACTTTTTTGATTATCCTAAAATTGCATTAGCAAAATACGAATTCTATAAAACATCACTTAACAAGAAAGAAATTACACATTAAAAGAAAAGTGCAGCGTAAGAAGGATATAGACATTCACACGACAAACGAGAGAAGGAACTTGAACTAAAGTCGGCTTAATAAAGACTATCCTTTTTTGACAAATAATAACGACTATTAAGCTCTGACGATATTTTAATTTTAATTTTTTAAAATGGAAACGGGTTCTACATTTTCTTTTTGCTAGCCGGGCAGCTAGCCTTTGGTACCGATGATTGATCTATTCTTTTTGTTCTCTTTTATTTTCGTTTTCTTTGTCCCTGGCTCTCTCGTCACTTACCCACCTCGTGATTCCTATCATTTCTTGATCTAAAAGACTCAGATAATTAATTGAATTTAGTGCAAATTAATTTCAAAGTACTACTGAGGATGGTATGTGCTGTATATTTTATTTCCCATGCGTTCTATGAACGCGGTGACTACACGAAGTTGGTAATGATCGTGTTTCCTGCCTTTTTTTTTTTGCTTTAATTTTTCCCCAATTTTTCTTTTAGTGTTTATTGTGCTAACTTATCGAAAACCAATTCTCCATTTCCTCTCATTTTAATTTATAATAATAAGTGTTAGGTCCTTAAAACACACTAAAAGGGGGTTGAATAATGTGTTCACCAAGTATGGATATTTTCTGGATATTTTTCATTTTAGAGTGCAACCAATACTTGGAAGTGTTCTTTAGAAGGAATAAAGACTTGCACGAAAGTAAAGAACACAAGGATGCATAGAGGTTCAAATCAAATGACTCTACTCTTCTACCTTCTTGATTTTTCACAAGAAGGATTTTGAAAAGGGGATTGTTATTTCTATGGGGGAAACAACAATCAAAAATAAAATCCAACAAAATGAAGACTAGGCAACACGCCTAGACCACAACCGAGAATTCTAACCCTTTGAAGTCTAGCCTCCAAAGATCTTCTTTGCCCTCAAAGAAATCTTGTAGGGAGAATAGTGCACCACAATACTATCAACTAACCCTTCAAAGTCTAGAAAACTCAAACAAGAAGCACCCTTGCTCCTTAACCAACAATCTACATAATCTCTCACAATCTTTACTCACCAAGAAGAAGACTCTTCTTCTTCTTACAATAATCACTCTCAACAATAAAGTAAAAATGTACAAAGTTTACAACTATCTTGAGAGCTTGAGATTTGAGAGAAAACTTGAGAGCATGAGATGTAGAAAGTTGGAGAAGAAATGAAGAAAACCCTTCTTTTTATCAATCTTCAAAATCTTCCCGTTTGAAACCCTCTGCAGAGATAATAATGGGTTTTGGCATCTTGTGTTGGTGTGTCCTCATCATTAGAGATCTCCCTTTGGCATGTAGCAACATTCTTGGATAAATTTCAAAACGAATGCCAAGAAAGGAAACCTGAAATCTTCAGTTGGAAGGGAGGACCTGTGAAAATAACACTAAAGGAGGAGGGTACAAAGAGTCAACTGATGTTAGAAAGTGAAGCATAAGACTTTTGTAACGTTGGTCACATAAAGCGCCTAATGTGTTTAAGGCACAGGCGTTCGAAGTGACTTGGAGACCTTAATGTAAAAAAGAACAGCCGTTCGAAGTCACATTAAGCGCCTTATGTGGGCAGCTGAAGGCGTTCGAAGTCACATGAAGCGCCTAATGTTACCCTTCATGCTTGTTTGAACTAAATCTGACATTTCTCAGAAAGTACTTGGTGTACGTGCCCATTCTAGGGGGAAAAGTACTTTTGACCTGGTGAAACACTTGAAGCGCCTAATGTAGGCGTTCAAAGTGTACCCCTTTTTGCCAGAACACATGAAGCGCCTAATGTAGGCGTTCAAAGTGTTCGGGCTTCCATACACTTCACATGAAGTGCCTAATGTAGGCGTTCGAAGTGTACGCACATCCAGACAATTCACATGGAGCGCATAATGTAGGGGTTTGATGTGTATTGGATTCCACCATGGCACATGAAGCGCCTAATGTAAGCGTTCGAAGTATACTGACTTCCAACACACTACATAAAGCGCCTAATCCACCGTTCTAAGTGACAACTTGTGCAAATCATCAAAACTTAAACTTTATTTTAACATTATCCCTCTTTTTGATGATTTCACAACATGCATAACTTATCAAAGTTAGCTCCCCTTAACTTATGCTCCCCCTCACTAGATGCAAGAAAAAAAACTTGGAAAGAACAAAGTGATGATGCAATTTACTGAACAACATCAATTAGAAATTACCAAGGTACCAAGTCAAGTTTTCTTGCAAAAAAAATTGAAATATTCACATAATAACAACAACAAAAAAAAATTACATAGCACCTCCACTTGGAGGTGTGAACCCACTAAAGCCAAAACCTCCACTAGCAGCAAAGTCAGTGAATCCACCCATGGATCCTCCAACACCTCCAGAGCCGCCAGCACCACCACTTTCTCCTCCTAAATCATCAAAATTGCGGGGAAGAGCCCACGGACAGATTTGTATGAAGGCATTTTTAACTGCAGACATGCGAAGTTCATTGCGTGCATGCCGAGCTTCATGCTCAGCATCACAAAGCTGCAACTGTTGAACAGCCCGTTGAAGTGAGGCTACTTATGATAGAAATTCAGATGAAATGCTACCACTGGCATCTTCCTGAGGTCCTTCGTCAACCTCATCAGCAAGATCAGGAATGGTAGTGGCCTTCCGTTTCTGTGAATCAATGGCTTGGGCGATGTTGTAGTTGTCATAGAAGTCAATTTTTGCAACTTGGGTCAGTTCAGCATCAGAAATTGCAATACCTTTTGACTTTAGCAAGATTGTGATAATATTTGCAAAAGGTAATGCTTTGGACCCTTTTCGGAGAGCTGCAAACATGACTTCTAAAAAGATCCAGGCAAGATTCAGCTGGGTCTCATGTTTGATACGATAAGTGACATAGAAATCCATGTTGCTTAGATTTCTAGTAGACTTACCGTTTACGCAGTAGGTGACATAGAAATCCATGTTGCTTAGATTTCTGAGTCTTCTTTGAGGGGAAATACCCCAGATCAAATTTTACGTCCTGCTCACGGATGTCGTATTTGCTACTCCAGTCAAATACGGATAAGTCACTTAATCTCTCGTTTCGGATTCTCAGAACTTCACAGATTTCAGGGACAGTGAAGGTGAGAGGAGTACCGTCAATAACAGTGTGAAGGGAGAAAGGTTGAGACTCAGATTGTGGAGTGACCCACATGTTTGCATTAAATAGTTTGGTGTGTTTGCGAGAGAATTTTTGCATGTCAATTCTGGACCAAAAAGAGGTCCATCCTTGATGTTCGAGCAACGGAACTATTTGGAAAGCATCGCTAGTCTTAGAAAGATTACTGAGACGAAGAAATTTGAGTGGGATGATGGGACGATTGTTTGTATCCTATTCTCCAAAGAGCAGTTTTGAGTACATCGACAGATGCACTCCTTTGTCTGCATGAAATGGTGGATTCTTGATTTCGGAGTCAAATTTTTTCAACCAAGGAAAATTTTTCTTGGAGAGTTTTTCGCGAATGGAAATGATATGTTGAGATTCAACAACCCCAGCGGTTTGCTTTCGCTTGTGGCTGCGGGGGCATTTGGAAGGACCTGCTGAAGCCATCTGAGTTGTATGTTTGAAAAGGTTTGAGAAGAGAAAGAGAGATGGAAGGACTTGCAGGGACGGCTAGGTTTGAGAGGAAGAAGGAGTGGATTTGGTGAAATAGAGAGAAATGAGAGATGGGATTTAAAGAAGAAAGAATTATTGATGTGAATGATGGAGGATAATGGGAGAGGGAGTGTTGAAGAAGTGGAGAAGAAGATTGGGGAAGAAGAGTTGAGGGAAGTAATGGAGAAGAAGATTGGGGAAGATGGAAGGGTGGTCAGACGTGGGAAGGAGTGAAAGGCGGCAGGAATTGATTACTCTTGATTGGCGCAAAAACTGAAGAGACGACAGAAAAGACAGTGAAGATTTAGGGTTGAAGCGCCTGAAGTGACTTCGAACGGCTTACAAATCAGGATGAAGCGCTTAAAGTCACTTCGAACGATTGTGGAACATTGGATTGAGCACCTAAAGTCACTTCGAACAAGTGAACTTACTCAGATAAAGCGTTTAATCTAACATTGAATGCTAGTGTTTTGGAGCATAAAGCGCTTGATGTCACTTCGAACGAGTGACATCCTTAACATCAGGCGCTTGATGTGACATCGAACGCCTGAAGTAACTGTGATGAAGCGCCTTATGTATATTGACCTTGAAAATTTGAAAATTTTCTCGCTCAAAACTCAAGATGGGTTATCATCAACCTATGTTGAGCAACCCCAACCTACTTCTTATAGATGCAAATACATCACTAGGTAAGGGTTTCGTGAATATGTCTGCTAATTGGTCTCGTGTAGGAACAAATTCCACACTTACCAAGTTCTTTTGTACACAATCACGGATGAAATGATACCTCACTTTAATGTGCTTAGTCCGACTATGTTGGACGGGATTTTGTGCAATATTGATAGCAGACGTGTTGTCACACAAAATTGGCACCTTGGAGAAGTGAATGTTATAATCATTTAAAGTGTTTGTCATCCATAACAATTGTGCACAACAAGAGGCGGCAGACACATATTCGGATTCCGCCGTAGAAAGAGACACACTGTTTTGTTTCTTGGAAAACAAAAAAACGAGACAATCTCCAAGAAATTGACAAGTTCTGGAGGTGCTCTTCCTATCAACAAGACTCCCCGCATAATTGGAGTCACAATATCCTCTTAAATGAAAACATGCATTCTTAGGATAAAATAGACCAAATTTCAAAGTACTTCTAAGGTATCTAAGGATGCGTTTTACCGCAATAAAATGCATCTCGACAAATCTTGCACATAAACACACTGCATGTAAAATATCAAATCAACTAGCCGTCAAATAAAGTAGACTACCTATAATGCCACGATACAATATTACCTCGACATGCTTTCCCTTTTCATCCTTGTCAAGCTTGGCACTCGTGCTCATATCCTTGTCATGCTCATCTCGAACTCACCTTGCATAAGACTAGCAAATTGCTCACAAAGACAATTGTTAGTAGCACCAAAAATAATATCATCAACATATACTTGAACAATTAATTGATTTCTACCTTGTTCTTTATGAACAAAGTCGTGTCAACTTTACCTCTTGAAAAACCATTATTAAGAAGAGAAGTACTTAACCTCTCGTACCAAGCTCTTGGAGCTTGTTTGAGGCCATAAAGAGCCTTTTTAAGTTTGAAGACATGATGTGGTGAATCATGACATTCAAACCCGGGAGGTTGTGCAACATACACTTCTTGAATAACACCATTCAAGAAGGCGGATTTAACATCCTTTGGTAAAGTTTAAAATCCCTATAACAAGCATATGCTAACAACATCCTAATAGCCTCAAGCCGTGCTATGGGTGCAAATGTCTCATCAAAATCGATACCTTCTTCTTGACGGTATCCTTGAGCAACTAACCTAGCCTTGTTTCTAGTGATATTACCTTGATCATCCATCTTGTTACAAAAAACCCATTTCGTACCAATAATAGGATGATCGTGTGGTTTGGGAACTAACTCCAAAACATCACTTCTTTCAAATTGGTTTAATTCTTCTTGCATAGCCAAGATCCAATTTTCATCAAGAAGTGCATCTTTAATATTTTTAGGCTCTATAAGAGAGACAAATGCATTTTCTCTATATTGCCTTCGTGTGGTGATACCCCTATTTAAATCACCTATGACCAACTCGTGCGGGTGAGAACTTTTGTGCTTAAATGATATAGGAAGATTGAAGACATCTCCTCCAACTTCATCACGATCATGTTCCGGAAGTGATGAGCCTTCATCATTCACATGAATCTCATTTTCCGGAATATGTGATGCATTTTCTGCATTTTGTGTATCAACATGAGTATGAGAAAAATTTCTATTTGACTCACTAAATTCATGCACACAAGGTGGAGGAGTACCTTCAATAGGTCCTACTCTCATGTCAATGAAGACGTTTCCATTTGGAGGGTCATCAACAATCTCTTGTTGAGGAACAACCATAGGAATATCCTCAAGAATTTCTTCTTGAGGAGTTGCATCTTCATTTTCTGCACAATCCTCATTAAGTTTAGGTTCGTCACTAAGTCACTCGTTAAACTTAACATGGATTGATTCTTCCACCTTTTGACTCCTTTTTTTGAAAACACGAAATGCCTTACTATTTGAGGCATAACCTAAAAAGATACCTTCATCAGCTTTGAGGTCAAGTTTGTCCAAAGTATCCTTGGTATTAAGTATGAAACACTTGCAACCAAAAACTTTGAAATACCCAATGTTGGGAACTTTTCCATTCCAAAGCTCATAAGGTGTCACATTTAGGTATGGTCTCAAGTATACACGATTGATCACATGGCAAGCGGCATTTACCGCTTCAGCCCAAAAGTATTTGGGCAAACCGAACTCATTCAACATTGCTCTATACATTTCTTGTAGAGTTCTATTCTTTCGTTCGGCCACACCATTTTGTTGTGGAGTTCTAGGTGCCGAAAGGTCATGCGAGTATCCTTTGGATACACATCACCATCAAACTCACCACCACGATCACTATGGATGGTCTTAATGGTGTCACCCACGTGATTTTCCAAACCTCTACTTAGATTCATAAACTCACTATATGCATCACTTTTCTTAGCTAGAAACATCACCCATGTATAACGATTATAGTCATCTACTGCCACGAAGGTATAATGTTTACCACCCAAACTTTTTGTTCCAACATCCCCATACAATTCTATATGAAGCAATTGTAGTGGTTTGGAGGTGGATATATTTGTCTTGGGTTTGAAGCTTGTTTTCACAAGCTTCGCCTTTTGACAAGTGTCACATAAGTCATGGTTTTCGAAACTCATTTTTGGAAGGCCTCGGACTTTATCATTTTCGCAAATAAATTTAAATGTTTTGAAACATACATGTCCGAGACGTCTATGCCATAGTTGCGCCAAATCATTCTTAGCAACTAAGCAAGATACATTTTGAGAAATCAAATCATTGATGCTAAGTTTGTAAATATTTTTGAAAGGCAAAGCCTCAAACAAAATATCGTTACCCTTTTTCCCAACGCCCTTTGTTTTCAAAAACGTTACCTCATAATTAGCATCACATAGTTGACTGACACTTATCAAGTTAAACTTAAGGCCTACAACATATAAGACATCACTAAGAGAGAAGAAATCGTTACCCACAATATCATGTCCTTTGATTTGGCCTTTGCTACCTCCAAAGTGGACAACTCCTCCATCTTGCATAGTGAGTCTATGGAAGAGACGTTTGTCTCCCGTCATATGGTTGGAACACCCACTGTCCACGACCCATTTGACCTTCTTGTCTTCGCTTTCTCCATTGAGTGCTAGGGCCTATGAATGAACCATATGAAGTTGGTATCCTTTTTGTTTTGGGTCATTGAAGGTTAGTTACCTTCATTTCGCCTTTCGGCACCCACACAAGACTCTTATTATTTTTGACTCTACATACCCTCTCTAGATGGCCCTTTTTATTACAATAAAAACATGTGGGAATGTGTTTGTGTGTATAAGAATGTTGATTGTTTTAAGCTCTACACACTCTTTCAATATGACCTTTTTTTATTACAATAAAAACATGTAGGTATATGTTTGTGTGAATAAGAGTGTTTATCGTTTTTAGCTCTGCACATTCTTTCTACATGACCCTTTTTATTGCAAAGAAAACATGTAGGAATGTGTTTGTGTGGATAATGATGATTATCATACTTGTGTGTTGACTCGTTCCGTGATTCCTGTTTAGGGACAACTTTCTTTGGCATCAAAGAAGGATTATTTTTCACGGATTCAACATAAGGCCTAGGCACCTTGGTTTGCTTTGCCTTGCTTTTAGGCATGTGCCTTTGCTTATTCAAGGGAGCTTGAGACTCCTTGAAGTGTGATGCTTATTCATTGGTTTCTCCCTTTTTAGATGCATACAAAACACTAGATTTAACCTTAGGTTTCATACTAGGTAAGGATGCATCTTTGACTACCTTAATTTTATTTGCACTTTTCTTTTGAGAATCCTTATTCTCAACGGTTTTATGAGAAATGCTTGATTTTATCAAATCATGCTTCTCCTCTAGTGCTATCATATGCATAGTTAACAAAATTTCATACTCAAGTTGTAATCCAATATGATTTTCTACCGTGTCATTGTATTTGTATATACATGCTTTAAATTCCTTTTTGACACGAGTATATTTTAGTTCTAAGAGGTCAATTTCTTGCACTAAATCATCTCTTTCATCTATTAATCTATAATGTGAGGATGTAGTGCATACCTCCATGTCGTCTTTGATGGCCATAAGAGAATAAAACTCCTTGTTGAGATCATCGTCACTGACCTTCGTGAGAGTTAGATTCTCATTGTCATCGTTATCGCTTTCGGATCCAGACAATAAGCTTTCCCAATGAGCAATTTCTGCTTGTAGAACCTTCTTCTTTTGGTAGAAGGCTATCTTATCTTTTGAGAAGCTCACATGGTCAAACATGGGTACTTTGACATGTACACTTGAGATAGAATGGAGTAGTGACTCTTGTCTTCTTCTTCTAGAAGAATCACTACATGAAGAACTTGTATCATCAAATCTGAAGGGATCCATACTTTGAAGATCAAATCTTGATATTTGAACTCAAATACTCAAGATGTTGATCTAATACCAAATGTTAGGTCCCTTAGAATACACTAGAAGGGGGTTGAATAGTGTGTTCACCAAGTATGGATATTTTCTGGATATTTTTCGTTTTAGAGTGCAACCAATACTTGCAAGTGTTCTTTAGAAGGAATGAAGACTTGCACGAAAGTAAAGAACACAAGGATGTATAGAGGTTCAAGTCAAATGACTCTACTCCTCTACCTTCTTGATTTTTCACAAGAAGGATTTTGAAAAGGGGATTGTTATTTCTATGGGGGAAACAACAATCAAAAATAAAATCCAACAAAATGAATACTAGGCAACACGCCTAGACCACAACCGAGAATTCTAACCCTTTGAAGTCTAGCCTCCAAAGATCTTCTTTGCCCTCAAAGAAATCTTGTAGGGAGAATAGTGCACCACAACACTATCAAATAACCCTTCAAAGTCTAGAAAACTCAAACTAGAAGCACACTTGCTCCTTGACCAACAATCTACACAATCTCTCACAATCTTTACTCACCAAGAAGAAGACTCTTCTTCTTCTTACAATAATCACTCTCAACAATAAAGTAAAAATATACAAAGTTTACAACTATCTTGAGAGCTTGAGATTTGAGAGAAAACTTAGAGCATGAGATGTAGAAAGTTGGAGAAGAAATGAAGAAAACCCTTCTTTTTATCAATCTTCAAAATCTTCCCGTTTGAAACCCTCTGCAGAGATAATGATGGGTTTTGACATCTTGTGTTGGTGTGTCCTCATCATTGGAGATCTTCCTTTGGCATGTAGAAACATTCTTCGAGAAATTTCAAAAAGAATACCAAGAAATGAAACCTGAAATCTTCAGTTGAGAGGGAGGACCTGTGAAAATAACACTAAAGGAGGAGGGTACAAAGAGTCAACTGATGTTAGAAAGTGAAGTATAAGACCTTTGTAACGTTGGTCACATGAAGCGCCTAATGTGTTTAAGGCACAGGCGTTCGAAGTGACTTGGAGCGCTTAATGTGAAAAAGAACACCCGTTCGAAGTCACATTAAGCGCCTTGTGTGGGCAGCTGAAGGCATTCGAAGTCACATGAAGCGCCTAATGTTACACTTCATGCTTGTTCGAACTAAATCTGACATTTCTCAGAAATTACTTGGTGTACGTGCCCATTCTGGGGGGAAAAGTACTTTTGACCTGGTAAAACACTCGAAGCGCCTAATGTAGGCGTTCAAAGTGTACTGCCTTTTTGCCAGAACACATGAAGCGCCTAATGTAGGCGTTCGAAGTGTTCGGGCTTCCATACACTTCACATGAAGCACCTAATGTAGGCGTTCGAAGTGTACTGGATTCCACTAAGGCACATGAAGCGCCTAATGTAAGCGTTCGAAGTATACTGACTTCCAACACGCTACATAGAGCACCTAATCCACTGTTCTAAGTGCCAACTTGTGCAAATCATCAAAACTTAAACTTTAGTTTAACAATAAGATTCTTAGTTGGCTTATCAAAACGATGAAAATTCTTAAAGACGAACCATGAACGGAGGAAGACTGTGGTAAACTCTCCCTTTTCTTTCTTTCTTTGTTTTCTTCTCTCGTTCTCTCTTCCTTTTTGAGCCTCAAACTTCTGAATATATATATATATATATATATATATATATATATATATATATATATATATATTTGCTTCCTTGTCAAGATAGTTGACACCCAAAATAAAGGCTATCACTAATTCTAAGAATCTCAAAAAACTATCTTTTGATGAATTGCTCGAAAACATATTGACACATGAAATCTTGGTATGTCATGATTGGAAGTCCAAGGATTGAAGAACTAATCTCAAAGGACCCAACCATCAAAGAATATCAAAGTATAAACTATTTGGTATTGTAAGTACTAAATGGAATGGCCAAAGAAGAGGTGATCAAATGGCTTATGGCTAGTGGTTGTTCAACTCATATTAGAAGAATCAAAAAGCTATTCGCCAAGCTCAATGTCCAAGATGGTGGAACGGTTAATCTTGGAAATGGAAGAGCCAAAATCCTTAGAAATGAAGAAAATGGTAACTCTGCTTTTACTATAAATAATGTCATTTATGTAAGAAGAGCTCAAGTATAATTTGGTAAGTACCACCAACTATGTGATGCTAATTTATAAGTTGAATTTATGTAAAGAAAATGTATTGTGAAAAAGAATGATGTGGTTTCTTTCGATGCTTTTAGGAAAAATCATATTTATAAATTTAACTCACACGTTTTGATTTCTCAAATGCTTCATGCCTAGTTGCTAAAAATGATTTGATTCAAACATGACAAAGACAACTTTGGCATATTAGTTTTAAAAAAATCAAGAAGATTTCAAAAAAAGTACAAAGTCTTTCAATATTGAATTTCAAAAACCACGTTTTGTGTAACACTTGTCAAACGGCAAAGCTTGTTAAGTCACTCTTTAAGTCCAAAAGTAAAATTTCCACTACCAACCTCCACAATTGCTTCATATGGATTTATATAAGGATATTGGTACGACAAGTATAAATGAAAAACATTACACCTTTCTAGTGGTGGATGACTTTTCTAGATTTACATGGGTTATGTTATCGACTAGAAAGAATGATACATGCCACGAGTTTATTAAGCTTTGCACGAGATTAAAAAATTTAAAAGAAGATAGTATCAAAGACATGTTAAGATATAAATGGTTTTGATGATGTAAATATGTTTTTTAATAAGTTGAATTTATACTTGAAACTTGATGCAAAGTGAGAAAATTGCACTATGTCAAAAATGTTTGAGTTTGAAACATACTGTTCAACATCGATCTCTCAGACTAGGAACATCGATCGATCGATGTCACATCAGTCTCTCCCCAAAGAGACTTCGATCGATCGATGTCAGGTAGAAAAGTTTATGTCCAACATCGATCTCTCAACCCGGAGACATCGATCGATCGATGTCACATCAGTCTCTCCCCAGAGAGACTTCGATCGATCGATGTCAGGCAGAAAAGTTTCTGTCCAACATCGATCTCTCAGTCCAGGAGACATCGATCGATCGATGTGACATCAGTCTCTCCAGGGGAGACTTTGATCGATCGACGTCAAGCAGTTTCAAAACTGCAAAGTGTCTGAAGGACATCGATCTCTCACCCCAGGCACTTTGACCGATCGATGTCCCCCAGAATTCAAATTTTTATGACCGTTGCAACACAATCCAAGGGAGATTTTTAATGTTTTCTCTTTCCAATCTTTCTCAAATTTCTTGTGGTCTTTATCTTTGTTTATGTAAAGCTTCTTACACCTTTACAAACATGTTCAAGACATCCTAGAGTGGGCATGGAGCAAATTCAAATTCAAAGTGGCTAAAAGCTACTCTCTCAATTTTTCAAACACATGAGGATCAAATTGAAGACATGTGAGAGGCTCCAAAAAGTGGTCAACATTCTCTATAAGAAGAATAGGCTTGGATGGGGCAAACATACACTTTCACAATCATCTAGCTTCATTCTCCATTGTTGTATACTTCTCTCATATTTGTAAAAGTGCTTCAAGCATGTTAAGCCTTTCTTTGTTCTTCATTGTTGTATATTGAGATATAGAGAGTCTAACGCATGAGGAACCATAGGTTTTTGATCTCTTTCCTATACTTAGACTAGTGAGAAAGTGTGAACCTTACTATTTTCTTCAACTCATTATGAGGAAGTTCTTGAGGAAACTTTGTCGAAATTGTGAGGTAGCAAGAAGTTGTTCTTGCTTAGAGCTGCAGTTGTTGTTGTTGCACAAGTGTATTGTGTGCAAGAAGTTGTTGTTGTTGTTGCTTACACTAAGGTGTTAGTGTAAGTATTGTTGTGGTTGTTCTTATTATCTTTAATAAGAAGAGTAGTTGTTGAAAATCCACTTTGGCAACAAAGTGGTAGTGGAGTAGAATCATTTACGATTCGGACCACTCTATATCCGCTGTACTCAATCATTGCTTCTCATCTCCCATTCTTGATTTGATTTTTGAGTTGAGTTACAAAAGAAATTCCGCATAAATTGCTAAGCACTCTATTCATCCCCCCTCTAGAGTGTGTTTCGGACCTAACAATTGGTATCAGAGCGTAACCTTGATTGCTTGGCTAATCTTTGCAAGTAGCAAGGTTAAAGATCATGGCAATGACAACCTCTTCATCTCATACCTCAACCTCCAAGCCAACTACACTATTCTCAGGATCAAGTACTAAAGCACCTATGTTTGATGCTCAAAATTACTCTTTGTGGAAATTTCGAATGATCAATCATTTGAAAGGCTGTGGATTTGATATATGGAGAGCTGTTGTCCAAGGAATAGAAGTTATTATGATTACCAACTCAAAAGGGGAATCAATGTTCAAAGATGAGGATGACTACACCGATGAAGAGAAGATAAACTTCGCCATCAATGGCAAAGCATTTGATATTCTTTCAAGTGCTCTTACCACCACCAAGCTTATAAGACTTCAAGGTCTTGAAACCGCCCATGAAGCATGGAAAAGGCTTGAAATGATACATGAAGGAACTGAGCCAGTAAGAATGGATAAAAGACTTATGCTCATGAAGGAATATGAAATGTTCGGAATGAAGAGCGTTGAGAAGATTGAGGAGACAATCGACCGATTCACACGAATAGTAAATCAACTCTCCATTGTGGACAAGAAAATATTAAATGAAGACCTTGTCTCAAAACTCCTCAACTCCTTACCAAGAGAATGGACACCTAAAGTCACCGCCATCACTGAATCAAAGAACCTCAAAACTCTTACCCTTGATGAGCTATCCGGTAATCTTATTACTCATGAAATTCTTATTGATGAACAAAATAGGATGAACGCTATCAAGCCTACACAAACATCACATAGAGGATTGGTGGTAGAATTCGATGAATCGGATGAGGAAGTTTCTATTCTTATAAGAAAATTTAGAAGAATGGCCACAAGAAACAAGGCCCAAGCAAGAAAGTTTTTCAAAAGACCAACCAAGGACAAAGAGGCAAGAAAAAATTGCTATAGGTGTGATCGATCCGGTCACTCCATTGTTGATTGCCAAGCCAAGGAACCACAAAAGCAAGAAAAGAAGGTCTTTCCTCAAAAGAAGAAAGACCTTAATGCGGAGGTAACCACGTAGGATGATCTTCTCTCCGAATAAAAAGGAGAAGAAAGTAAAGACAATGATGTTGGACTTGTTGCAATAATTGACAATCCAAAGGCTCAACATACTTGTCTCATGGCAATTGAAGATGACCTTGAGGTAAATTCTAATCCTTCTAATTTACAATATGAAATAGGAGATTTGCAAGATGATCTTGAAAAACTCAATTTAAAGTATAAACATTTGAAGAATGAGTTTAAGAAGTGCATTTTAGAAAGTAAGAGCTTGCATGATAAGAACATTTTGATTTTTCAAGATCATGACATTATACTTACCATGCCCACAACCGTAGCTCTTGAAAATATGGAAATTAGGAAAGAATATGAAAGGCTAAGATTAGATTTACAAAAACTAACTAATGGTAAAAATAATCTAGATAAACTATTTGGAAATCAAAGAGTTTGAAATGATAAAACCGGTTTAAGATTTGATTCATCACATTCTTATACTAAGCCTAAGTCCTCAAAGAAAAAGGAAAATAAGAGAAGAACATAACATTAGCTCATCATCTTACAAACCAAGACATGTACCTACTTATTTTCATTGTAACAAAATAGGACATGTGAAAAGTGCATGCAGTGATAGACTTGGTAGTATGTATGTTTGGAAGCCTAAGGGTCAAAAAGCTAACCCTAAAGGACCCAACCATCAAAGGGTACCAATGCATAAATCTCTTGAATTTGTAGGCTCTCAAGGTAAATGGAGTAGCCAAAGAAGAAGGAACCAAATGGCTTATGGACAGCGGATGTTCCACGCATATAACTGGAGACAAAACGTTGTTCACCTAGCTCAAGCTCCAAGATGGTGGAACGGTGCATTTTTGTAATGGGAGAACCAAAATCCTTGGACATGGAGAAATTTGTAACTCTTCCTTTACAATTAATAATGTATTATATGTAGAAGGGCTTAAATATAATTTGATAAGTGTTAGCCAACTATGTGATGCAAATTTTGAAGTTGAATTTTTGAAGAGAAAATGTATTGTGAAAAAGAGCGATAAGATTGTTTTTGAGGCTATAAGGAAAAATGATATTTACAAATTTAGCATACATGATCTGATATCACAAAATATTTCTTGCCTAGTTGCCAAAAATGATTTGACTCAACTATGGCATAGACGACTTGGACGTATTAGTTTTAAAAATTTCAAAGAGATTTGCAAAAATGAAAAGGTTCAAGGTCCTCCAAAATTGAATTTCGAAAACCATGGCTTATGTGACACTTGTCAAAAGGTAAAGCTTGTTAAAACAAGTTTCAAGCCCAAAAGTAAAATCTCCACCACCAAACCTCTACAATTTCTTCATATGGATTTGTATGGGGATATTGATACGACAAGTCTAAATGGAAAACATTACACCTTTCTGGTGGTAGACGACTTCTCTAGGTTTACTTAGGTTATGTTTTTAGCTAAAAAGAATGATGCATGTAATGAGTTTATAAAAATTTGTAGGAGATTAGAAAATCAAAGAGAAGATACAATCAAGGAAATAAGAAATGATTGAGGTGGTGAATTTGATGGTGAGTTTCAAGAATTTTGTGTATCCAAGGGGTATGGACACAATTTCTTGGCTCCAAAAACTCCTTAACAAAATGGTGTTACGGAAAGGAAAAATAGAACACTTCAAGAAATGAATAGAGATATGCTAAATGAATTTGAGCTACCCAAGTATTTGAGACCATCTCTCAAAAAGACTCCTTATGAGCTTTGGAAAGGTAGAGTACCAAATATTGGTTATTTCAAGGTATTTGGTTGTAAGTGTTTTATACTTAACACCAAAGATAACTTGGATAAACTCGATTTCAAAGCGAATGAAGGAATCTTTATGGGATATGCTCAAAATAGCAAGTCATTTAGGGTATATAATACAAGGAGCATGAAAGTTGAAGAGTCAATTCATGTCAAGTTTAGTGAACTCATTGAGAATGAACCAAACATTAATATTGATGATAATGAAATAATTGAAGTAAGTCATATAGAGAAGTTTGAGAATCCAAAAGGCAATATTGTCATTGACCTAAGAATTGATCCTCTTGAACCAAATATTGAAGATGAAGAAGTAGGAGGAGATACCTCAAATTTACCGGAGTCATGTAAGTATAGAAAAGATCATCCTAATGAATTAATATTAGGTGAAACTAGTCAAGGCCTAGTCACTAGGAGGAAATTTAATGAAAATGCTTTAATTTCACAAGTTGAGCCTAAAAACATAAAAGATGCAATAAATTATGAAGATTGGGTATTCGCCATGCAAGAAGAGCTAAATCAATTTGAAAGAAGTGACGTTTGGGAATTAATGACTAAACCTAGTGATCATCCTATCATTGGCACTAAATGGGTGTTTAGAAACAAAATGGATGATCAATGAAACATCACTAGAAACAAAGCTAGGTTAGTAGCTCAAGGATATAGACAAGAAGAAGGCATAGACTATGATGAGACTTTTGCTCCCGTAGCTAGATTAGAAGATATTAGGATGTTATTAGCATATGCATGTTATAAAGATTTTAAGCTATATCAAATGGATGTGCAATCCGCATTCTTGAATGGAATAATTCAAGAAGAAGTGTATGTACCTCAACCACCGGGGTTTGAAAATCATGATTATCCAAATCAAGTATTTAAACTCAAAAAGACCCTTTATGGACTTAAACAAGCTCTTAGAGCATGGTATGAAAGGTTAAGTAACTTCCTACTTGAAAATGAGTTTTCAAGAGGAAAAGTCGACACTACTCTTCTTATTAAAGAACAAGGAAACCATCACTTGCTTGTTCAAATTTATGTGGATGATATTATATTTGGTGCTACTAACAATTCTCTTTGTAAGCATTTTGCTAAATTGATGGAAGGAGAATTTGAGATGAGCATGATGGGTGAACTCAACTACTTCCTTGGCCTTCAAATTAAGCAAACTCAAGATGGAGTATACATCTCTCAAACAAAGTATACAAAGGATTTACTCAAGAAATACAAGTTTGAGGATGGAAGAAGTGTGAGCACACCAATGAGCACAAGTACAAAGCTTGACAAAGATGAAAAAGGAAAGCCGGTTGAGGTAACCAAATATAGGGGTATGATTGGTAGTTTATTTTATTTAACTGCTAGTAGACCAGATTTTTTGCATGCTGTGTGTTTAAGTGCTAGATTTCAAAGTATGCCTAAGGAATCATATCTAGTTGCCGTTAAACGTATCTTTAGGTATTTGAAAGGAACCTTGAACTTTGGATTGTTTTATCCCAAAAATGGTTGTTTTGATTTAAGAGGGTCTAGTGACTCCAATTATGCCAGAAATCTTGTTGATAGAAAAAGACCCTCCGGAACATGCCAATTCCTTGGAGATTGCTTAGTTTCTTGGTTCTCCAAGAAACAAAATAGTGTGTCACTTTCAACGGCGGAATCTGAATATGTATCGGCCGCTTCGTGTTGTGCACAACTAATTTGGATGATCAATACCTTAAATAATTATAATGTTAAGTTTGATAAAGTCCCCATCTTATGTGACAATACTTCATCCATAAGTATAGCACAAAATCTGGTTCACCATAGTAGGACAAAACATATTGAAGTGAGGCATCACTTCATAAGGGATTACATTCAAAAAGGATTAGTATGCGTTGAATTTGTTCCAACTAATGGCCAACTAGCGGATATCTTTACTAAATCCCTTCCCACTGAAACATTTGAATCAATTAGAACAATATTAGGAATGATAAACAATGGCTAGAGGGTCAAACCTGTCAAAAAGGCAGATTCCAGCACACATCGATCAATCTATGTGGCAATCTCAGAGACTGATGTAAAACAAACATCGATCGATCTATGTCTAGGAAATCGATCGATCGAAGTCCCAGATATCGATCGATCAATGTCATCGGGGACAGGGGTTATAAAACCTGCAAAAATCAGAAATTTCTCACTGTTCATCTTCAACCACGCGATTTCAACCCTAAAATCCTCCATATCTTCAAAAATCCTACCTTACCACTTCCAAATCTCTGCAACAAACATCGTTTGATTTTCAGTTTCATTAAGCTTCATTTAAATTTCAAATCCTTTTTCAAATCTCGTACCCTAGCTCTCTCAAATGGCTCCAAAAATGAAACCCACATCCAAAAGAGCAAGAACAACTCAGGAGGAATCAAATCTGTCACCCCACTCTCATCCTCAGGTTCCAACGGGGTCTAGAACATAAGGATTGAGGAAGAAATCAACCTCCTCAAATGAAGCTATGTTGAGTGAGACAAGGGGAAGGCTAACCCTTAACAACTTTCCATGGCTCAAGTCTGGGGAATATAAGGATGCCTTGAAAGCGCCTATGGGCACAGGTAAATTTGCCTACATTTCCCTTAGAGCTCAATTAATGTTTAATGAATGAGAAAACAAGAAAAGGTCTACCATTCCCTTAAAATTGCTCAAAATTGTCGACATTTTGAGCAATGAGTAATTAAAACCGATCATCGAATGGTTTGATGATCAAAAATGGAGACCTGTTTGGGAGGTCTCTCAAATGACAAATATGTCTACTCGTTACACTAGGATGTTCTATACTAATATGTAGGTAGAATATAGAAATGGAGTTCCTTATGCTTTAAATTCAGTGATAAATGGTCAATTGTTAGAGTTTAGTTCTAAGATCATCAATGAGTTACTTGAATTTCCTGATGAGGGTTGGGAGGATTTTGATCCATGGAGGTGGGATACGTATAAGTATCAAGTTTCTGATGATGAGGTCAAAACATTCCTTGGATTTCACCCCACCAAAAACACAAATGACATACCTTTGGTGTACCGAGTCCTGCTTGCCATTGTTACATTTTACATAAATGGCTAGTTGGCTAAACTCCCGAGCAATTTGGACTTTATATTGCTTACCGTATTGCTATGACGGAATTGGTAAATTTTGGTGAGATTATGTTTGCAAATATGATGGAAGCCGTCACAAAGAATTCAAAGGCTCTTCCATATAGAAATCTACTTTATAGATTGCTCAAAAAGACAAATGTAGAGTTGGATGAAGAATTTACCGAACAAATATCTAATAAAGCTTATTACACAAAGGCCAACATCCAACAAATACATAAATCTCGAAAAGTAGCACAAAGGCGGGGTGGTCAACACGACCAAGAAGAAGAAGCTGAAGATATCCCCCCTGCGGGTCCTATTCCTCCACCATCACCCACTGAACCCTCCTCTCAACCCCAAACACAACCGCCCTCACAACCAAGCTCTACCTCTCAAGCGGACAAAGCAAAAGCTCTAATGGCGGGACCTAGTGACTCAGAGGAGGAATTCGATGCTGAGGCTGAAATTGAAGAAATGAACCGCACTCTTGGTCAATAGGGAGAAGAGTTAACCAAAGAGGCTGTACGTATTAATAATCTTGAGAAAGAAAACACAAATATCAAAACACGAGTTTCAACTATAGAGAAGAAATACAACAAGATAAAAGAGAAACTCAAGGTGTACATTCCCGGATTAGCTTTCTCTTCCGATGAAGAGTAGGGTTCATAGTTATTCCAATTCCCCTCGTAGCTTTAGAATTGACTTAAAGTTTGGGTTTACATATGTATCTCAAAACTTGGTATTTAATTCTTGATATTTCCATCTCCCATTTTCATGTCTCTTATTTTTTTTGATGTTTTCAAAAAGGGGGAGAAATGATGTTGTTTTGGCATGGCTTGCTAAGTTGGTATTGCAATGTTTTTAGTCTTGATTATTTGTTGCTTGATGCGAGTTGTTGAAGCATAAGGTAATTCGAATGTTGCATAAGATGGCATAAAGTTTGATGACATGATTTGAGTTTTGAGGTGTTGATAGTTGATGTTGCATAAGATGGCATGAAATCTTGACATGCTTGATAACATCTAAAATGATTGACATTGGCATGAGTAATTATGGTATGCTTGTTTGATAGCATACATGTTAAAAATCTGAAAATTGGTGCATGGGTTGAAGTGGAGCATTTTTGGTACTAAAATCAAATTTTTGACTGTGGGTAGTTTACATGTTGAGGGGGAGTTTTTTGTGATCATGAGATGAGGAAGCATGAACTAAGGGGGAGTTGTAGAATATCAAGTTTAGATTATCAAGTAAAAACATCTTTTAAATCATGGTTTTTGAAATCATCAAAAAGGGGAAGATTGTTAAGATATAAATAGTTTTGATGATGTAAAGATGTTTTTAGATAAGTTGAATTTATACTTGAAACTTGATGCAAAGTGAGAAAATTGCACTATGTCAAAAATGGTTGAGTTTGGAACTTACTGTTCAACATCGATCGATCGATGTCACATCAGTCTCTCCCCAAAGAGACTTTGATCGATCGATGTCAGGCAGAAAAGTTTCTGTCCAACATCGATCTCTCAACCTGGAAACATCGATCGATCGATGTCACATCATTCTCTCCCCAGAGAGACTTCAATCGATCGATGTCAGGCAGAAAAGTTTCTATCCATTATCGATCTCTCAGTCCAGGGGACATCGATCGATCGATGCGACATCAGTCTATCTAGGGGAGCTCGATCGATGTCAAGCAGTTTCAAAACTGCAAAGTTTCTAGAGGACATCGATCTCTCACCTCAGGTACTTCGATCGATCGATGTTCCCCAGAATTCAAATTTCTATGACCGTTGCAACACAATCCAAGGGAGATTTTTAATGTTTTCTCTTTCCAATCTTGTTCAAATTTCTTGTGGTCTTTATCTTTGTTTATGTAAAGCTTCCTACACCTTTACAAACATGTTCAAGACATCCTAGAGTGGGCATGGAGAAAATTCAAATTCAAAGTGGCTAAAAGCTACTTTCTCAATTTTTCAAACACATGGGGATCAAATTGAAGACATGTGAGAGGCTCCAAAAAGTGGTCAACATTCTCTATAAGAAGAAGAGGCTTGGATGGGGCAAACATACACTTTAACAATCATCTAGCTTCATTCTCCATTGTTGTATACTTCTCTCATATTTGTAAAAGTGCTTAAAGCTTGTTAAGCCTTTCTTTGTTCTTCATTGTTGTATATTGAGAGATAGAGAGTCTAACATAAGAGGAACCATAGATATTTGATCTCTTGCTTGTGTTTAGACTAGTGAGAAAGTGTGAACCTTACTATTTTCTCAACCCATTGTAGGAAGTTCTTGAGAGAACTTTGTCGAAGTTGTGAGGTAGCAAGAAGTTGTTCTTGCTTGGAGCTGCAGTTGTTGTTGTTGCACAAGTGTATTGTGTGCAAGAAGTTGTTGTTGTTGCTTACACTAAGGTGTTAGTGTAAGTATTGATGTGGTTGTTCTTATTATCTTTAATAAGAAGAGTAGTTGTTGATAATCCACTTTGGCAACAAAGTGGCAGTGGAGTAGAATCATTTACGATTCGAACCACTCTATATCCGGTGTACTCAATCATTGCTTCTCATCTCCCATTCTTGATTTGATTTTTGAGTTGAATCACAAAAGAAATTCCGCATAAATTGCTAAAAACTCTATTCGCCCCTCCCTCTTGAGTGTGTTTCGGACCTAACAAGATATTAGAAGTGCCAGGGATGGGACATTTGATGGTAATTTTAAGAATTTTTCGTATCCAAAGAGCATGGGCATAATTTATCGGCTATTAAAACTCATCAACAAAACATGGTTGGAGAAACAAAAATAGAACACTTCTAGAAATGAGTAGATCAATGCTAAATGAATTTTATTGGCCTAAGTATTCTTGGACCGAAGCGGATATGTGACAAACACAGTTTACCTAAGGCTGTTTCTCAAAAAGACACTTTTTGCAAACTTTGAAAAGAAAGAGTACCTAATATTGAGTATTTCAAAGTATTTGGCAGAGAATTTTATACAATTAACAAAAGGTAACTTGGACAAACTCAAATTCAAAGCGAATGAACGAATCTTTGTGAGATATTCAGACACAAGCAAAGGCGTTTAGAGTATATAGCCGAAAGAATATGAAAATTGAAGACTTTATTCATGTTAGATTTAGTAAATCACTTGATAGTGGACCAAGACATAGTGATAATAAAGAAAATGAGATAGTTGAAGTAACTCGACAATCTAGGTGATACATTGAAAAGAGATTTTTATATTGATCTTAGAATTGAAAAACTTGAGGGTAAAGCATCCCATAAAGTATTTAAAGGAGTAAAAGTTGGGAATGATACATGAAATTTGCCAAAATTGTTTAAATATAAGAAAGGCCATTCTAGAGAATTGATATTAGGTAAACCAAGGCAAGGTATGTTAACTAGAGGGAAATCTTGTGAAAATATATTCATTTCACAAGTGGAGCCTAAAAACAAAAAAAAAGTTGTAATTGACGAAGATAGGATAATGGCTATGTAAGACGAATTACATCTTTGGGATTTAGTTCTTAAACCTTACAATCATTCCACTATTGGAACTTAACAGGTGTTTAGAATTAAAATGGATGACTAAGGAAATATAACAATAAATAAAGCTAGATTTGTAGGATAAGGATGTAGACAAGACGAATAGATTGATTATGATGAGACTTTCGCTCCCATTGCAAGATTAGAGGATAATCAGGATGCTTTGGCCCTATGCATACTTTAGAGACTTTAATTTATACTAAATGTATTTAAAATCAATATTCTTGAATGGCGTTATTCAATACGTGCTATATGTAGCTTAACCGGCAGGTTTTAAAAATCATGAGTATCGAAATCATATCTTCAAACTTCAAAAGGTTATTACGGGGTTTAAAAAGATTTGTGTGAGAGATTAAGAAACTTCCTACTTGAAAATGGTTTTCCAAAAAGAAAAGTAGACACCACTTTGTTCATTAAAGAAAAAGAAAATGACCAATTACCAGTACATCTTTATGTTGATGATATTATCGTTGGTGCTACTAATGATTCCTTGTTGAAGGATTTTGCTAAGTTTATGGATGGTGAGTTTATGATGAGCATGATAGATGAGCTCAATTATTTCCTTGGACTTCAAACCAAGCAAACAAATGAGTGAGTGTACGTCTCTCAAGATAGGTACACCAATGATATTTTAAAGAAGTACGAGTTTGATAATGGTAGAAGTGTGAATTCTGCATTGAACACAAACGCAAAACCTGATAAAGACAAAAACCCGATTGAGGTAACAAAATGTAGATGAGTGATTGATAGCTTACTCTATCTGACAGCTAGTAGATTAGATATTTTACATGTCATGTCCTTATGTAATAGATTTCAAAGTATACGTAAGGAATCACATATGGTTGTTATCAGGCATATTATTAGGCATTTCAAAGGACCTTTGAATTTTGCATTATTTTACCCTAAAAATAGATGTTTTGATTTACGAGGTTATAATGACTCAGATTATACCAGCAATCTTGTTGATAGAAAGAGTACATCTGGTACTTAGTTAATTTCTTGGTGATTGCTTGGTTTTAGTTTTTCAATAAGCAAAATAGTGTGTAACCTTCTATCGCAAAATCTGAATGTGTGTCGGTTGTCTCGTGTTGTGCGCAATTGCTTTGGATGACAGATACATTCAATGAGTTTATTATTAAATTTTATAAATTACATATTATATGTGATAACACCTCAGCAAACTATATTGTGCAAAACCTAAAATATGGTTTATCATAGTTGAACTAAGCATATTAAGAATAGATCACATTATAAGAGACTGTGTGCAAAAATATTTTGGCACGCATTGAGTTTATACCAACAAATGATCAATCATCATATATATTTACTTATCCTTTGAAAACTGAGGTATTCAATTTTATTAAAGCAAGGATTGACATGATTAATCTGATTTAAAAAGCTAAATCAAATTGAGAATAGAGTAAAAAAAATTGAAATTACCGAGTGCACAGAGAGACCTACTGTTTGGTGTCTCTGCTTATGTGTTCAATCTAGTAGAAAAATTATAGAAAGACTTCTCGTGCAAGGTGCCTCTGAACATTCTAATATAGCATTCCTACATTCAGCAAGACCGAACGTTTAGTGAAACTCTTCTAAGTTTGCTCAATTTAGTCTTAGGTTTGGTCAAGCAATCAAACATTCGGTTGAGGACGCAGAAACAAATTTAAAGCACCTTTTTGTTAGGTCCCTTAGAACACGCTAGAAGGGGGGTTGAATAGTGTGTTCACCAAGTATGGATATTTTCTGGATATTTTTTGTTTTTGAGTACAACCAATACTTGAGTGTGTTCTTTAAGAAGAATAAAAACTTTGCCAAGAGTAAAGAACACAAGTATGTATAGAGGTTCAAGTCAAATGACTCTACTCCTCTACCTTCTTGATTTTTCACAAGAAGGATTTTAAAAAGGGGATTGTTATTTCTACGGGGGAAACAACAATCAAAAAAACAAAATCCAACAAAATGGAAAACTAGGCCACACGCCTAGACCACAACCGAGAAGTCTAACCCCTTGAAGTCTAGCCTCCAAAGATCTTCTTTGCCCTCAAAGAAATCTTGTAGGGAGTATAGTGCACCACAACGCTATCACCTAACCCTCCAAGGTCTAGAAATCTCAAACAAGAAGCACCCTTGCTCCTTGACCAACAATCTACTTCACCTCTCACAATCTTTACTCACCAAGAAGAAGACTCTTCTTCTTCTTACAATAATCACTCTCAACAATAAAGTACAAATATACAAAGTTTACAACTATCTTGAGAGCTTGAGCTTTGAGAGAAAACTTGAGAGCTTGAATGGTAGAAAGTTGTTGAGGAAGGGGATGAAACCCTTGTTTTATCACTCTTGAAAAAAACTTCCCGTTTGAAACCTCATGCAGAGCCAATAATGGGTTTTGGCATCTTGTGTTGGTGAGTCCTCATCATTGGAGATCTCCCCTTGGCATGTAGCAACATTTTTGGAGAGATTTCAAAAACAAAGCCAAAATAGGAAACCTGGCATCTTCAGGTTTGAGGGAGGACCTGTGAAAATAACACTAAAAGAGGAGGGTACAAAGAGTCAACAGATGTTAGAAAGTGAAGCATAAGACTTTTGTAACGTTTGTCACATGAAGCGCCTAATGTGTTTAATGAACAGGCGTTCAAAGTGACTTGGAGTGCTTTATGTGAAATTGAACATGCGTTCGAAGTCACACAGAGCGCTTTAAGTGGGCAATTGAAGGCGTTCAAAGTCACATAAAGCGCCTAATATCAGTCTTCATGCTTGTTCGAACTAATTCTGACATTTCTCAGAAAGTACTTGGTGTACATGCCCATTTTGGGGGGGGAAAAGTACTTTTGACTTGGTGGTACACATGAAGCGCCTAATGTAGGCGTTCAAAGTGCACTGCCTTTTTCCCAGAACACATGAGGCGTCTAATGTAGACGTTTGAAGTGTTCGGGCTTTTATACACTTCACATGAAGTGCCTAATGTAGGCGTTCAAAGTGTACTAGAATTCACCAAGACACATGAAGCGCCTAATGTAAGCGTTCGAAGTATACTGACTTCCAACACATCACATAAGGCGCCTAATCCATCGTTCGAAGTACCAAATTGTGCAAATCATCAAAACTTTAACTTGTTCTAACATTCTCCCTCTTTTTGATGATTTCACAAAATGCATAACTTTTAAAGTTAGCTCCCCCTTAACTTATGCTCCCCCTCACTTGGTGCAAAAAAAAACTTGGAATCGAAATACTAAAAATGATGAAGCAAGTAACAAAACATCATCATTTGGAGAATAGAAAAATGCCAAGTCAAATAATCTTGCAAGTTTGAAATTTTCACATAACACAAGAAAATTAAAACTACATATTTTCATCAGCACCTCTGCCTGGGGTGTGAACCCACCAAAACCAAAACCTCCACTAGCTGCAAAGTCAGGAATCCACCCATGGATCCTTCAACACCGCCAGAACCGCTAGCAGCACCACCACCACCACCACTACTTTCTCCCCCTAAATCATCAAAATTAGGGGGAAGAGCCCACGGACAGATCTGCATGAAAGCATTTTTAACTGCAGTCATGTGAAGTTCATTACGCGCATGCCGAGCTTCATGCTCAGCATCACAAAGCTGCAACTGTTTAACAGTCCGTTGAAGTGAGGCTACTTGTGATAGCAATTCAGATGAAATGCTACCACTGGCATATTCCTGAGGTCTTTCGTCAACCTCATCAGCAAGATCAGGAATGGTAGTGGCCTTCCGTTTTTGAGAATCAATGGCTCGGGCGATGTTGTAGTTGTCGTAGAAGTTCTTTTTGCGACTTGGGTCAGATCAGCATCAGAAATTGCAATACCTTTTGACTTCAACAAGATCGTGATAATATTTGCAAAAGGTAATGCTTTGGACCCTTTCCAGAGAGCAGCAAACATGACTTCTATAAAAATCCAGGCAAGATTCAGCTGGGTCTCATGTTTGATACGATAAGTAACATAGAAATCCATGTTGCTTGGATTTCTAGTAGACTTACCATTGACACAGTATGTGACCACAGCCAGCAGAATGCGGTCCACCAAGGGCATGTTCTGAGTCTTCTTTGAGGGAAAAAACCCCAGATCAAATTTCACATCCTGTTCACGGACACTGTATTTGCTACTTCAGTCAAAGACTGAGAAGTCACTCAGCCCTTCATTTTTTATTCTCAGAACTTCACAGATTTCAGGAACAGTGAAGCTGAGAGGAGTACCTTCAACAATAGTGTGCAGGGAAAATGGTTGAGACTCAGATTGTGGGGTAACCCACATGTTTGCATAGAACAGCTTGGTGTGTTCTTGGAAAAATTTTTGCATATCAAATCTGGACCAGAGAGAGGTCCATCCTTGATGTTCCAGCAAGGGAATGATCTAGAAGGCATTTCTAGTCTCAGGTAGATCACTGAGACGAAGCAATTTGAGCGGGATGATGGGACGATTATTTGTGTCCCATTCTTCAAAGAGTAGATTTGAGTACATTGACAGATGTACTCCCTTTGCAGCATGACGGGGTGGTTTCTTGATATCGGAGTCAAACTTCTTCAACCAAGGAAAATTTTCCTTGGAGAGGTTTTCGCGAATGAATATTATTTCTTGTAGTTCTACAACACCCGCAGTTTGTTTTCGCTTGTGACTTCGGGGGCGTTTAGAAGGACCTGTGGATGCCATTGAAAAGAGTTTGATTGAAGGTTGGGAAAAAGAAAGGCTTGGAAGAGTGGAGTGATCTGAGTGAGAAGAGAGGAAAAGAGAGGGATGAAATATAAAGGAGATGAAAAGAAGATGAAGAGATTTGGTGTTAATGGTGAGAGGATAATGGAGTAGTTTGAGTAAATGTTGGGGGAGAGTGGAAAAGATGAAGAGTTTTAGGAAGATGAAAAGGTTTGGAAGTGGAAAAGTGGAAGAGACGTGGGAAGGGAGTGGGAGAAGGAAATGGCGGCAGGAATTGATGACTCTTGATTGGCGCGAAAAAACTGAAGAGACGACGAAAAAGACAGTGAAGAAATAGGGTTTAGGCGCCTAATGTGACTTCGAACGACTTCATATACAGAGATGAAGCGCCTGAAGTCACTTTGAACGGTAGTGGAAAAAAAGAATGAGCGCTAATGTCACTTCGAACAAGTGAACTCCTACAGATAAAGCGCTTAATCTAACATCGAACGCTAGTGATTAGGAACATAAAGCGCCTAATGTCGCTTCGAACGAGTGACATCCTTAACATCAGGCGCTTGATGTGACATTGAACACCTGAAGTAACTGTGACGAAGCACCTTATGTATACTGACCTTGAAAATTTTGAAAATTTTCTTGCTCAAAACTCAAGATGAGTTATTATCAATCCATGTTGAGCAACCCCAACCTACTTTTTATAGATGCAAATACATCACTAGGTAGAGGTTTCGTGAATATGTCTGCTAATTGGTCTCGTGTAGGAACAAATTCTACACTAACCAAATTCTTTTGTACACAATCACGGATGAAATTATATCTCACTTCAATGTGCTTAGTCCGACTATGTTGGACGGGATTTTGTACAATATTGATAGAAGACGTGTTATCACACAAAATTGGCACCTTGGAGAAGTGAATGTTATAATCATTTAAAGTGTTTCTCATCCATAACAATTGTGCACAACAAGAGGCGGCCGACACATATTCAAATTCTGCCGTAGAAAGAGACACACTGTTTTGTTTCTTGGAAAACCAAGAAACAAGACAATCTCCAAGAAACTGACAAGTTCCGAAGGTGCTCTTCCTATCAACAAGACTACCCGCATAATCGGAGTCACAATATCCTCTTAAATCAAAACATGCATTCTTAGGATAAAATAGACCAAATTTCAAAGTACATCGAAGGTATCTAAGGATGCGTTTTACCGCAACTAGATGCATATCCCTAGGATCACTTTGAAATCTAGCACATAAGCACACTACATGTAAAATATCGGGTCTACTAGCCGTCAAATAAAGTAGACTACCTATAATGTCACGATACAAGGTTACCTCGACATGCTTTCCTTTCTCATCCTTATCAAGTTTGGCACTTGTGCTCATAGGTGTGTTTACTTCTCTTCCTTCACCAAAATTGTACTTTTTGAGCAAATCCTTTATGTATTTGGTTTGGGAAATGTACACGCCATTCTCGGTTTGCTTGATTTGTAATCCAAGGAAATAGTTGAGTTCTCCCATCATGCTCATCTCGAACTCACCTTGCATAAGACTAGCAAATTGCTCACAAAGACAATTGTTAGTAGCACCAAAAATAATATCATCAACGTATACTTGAACAATTAATTGATTTCTACCTTGTTCTTTTATGAACAAAGTAGTGTCAACTTTACCTCTTGAAAAACCATTATTAAGAAGAAAAGTACTTAACCTCTCGTACCAAGCTCTTAGAGCTTGTTTGAGGCCATAAAGAGTCTTTTTAAGTTTGAAGACATGATTGGTGAATCATGACACTCAAACCCGAGAGGTTGTGCAACATACACTTCTTCTTGAATAACACCATTCAAGAAGGCAGATTTAACATCCATTTAGTAAAGTTTAAAGTTTCTATAACAAGCATATACTAATAACATCCTAATATCCTCAAGCCGTGCTATGGGTGCAAATGTCTCATCAAAATCGATACCTTCTTCTTGACGGTATCCTTGAGCAACTAATCTAGCCTTGTTTCTAGTGACATTACCTTGATCATCCATCTTGTTACGAAATACCCATTTCGTACCAATAGTAGGATGATCATGTGGTTTTGGAACCAACTCCTAAACATCACTTCTCTCAAATTGGTTTAATTCTTCTTGCATAGCAAAGATCCAATTTTCATCAAGAAGTGCATCTTTGACATTTTTAGGCTCTATAAGAGAGACAAATGCATTCTCTCTATGTTGTCTTCGTGTGGTGATACCCCTATTTAAATCACCTATGACCAACTCGTGTGGGTGAGAACTTTTACGTTTTAAATGTTCTAGGAAGATTGGAGACGTCTCCTCCAACTTCCTCATGATCACGTTCCGAGAGTGATGAGCCTTCATTATTCAAATGAATCTCGTTTTTCCGAAACATGCGATGCATTTTCTACATTTTGTGTATCAACGACATGAGTATGAGAAATATTACTATTTGACTCACTAAGTTCATGCACACAAGGTGGAGGAGTACCTTCAATAGGTTCTACTCTCAAGTTAATGAAGATGTTTCTATTTGGAGGGTCATCAACAATCTCTTGTTGACGAGCAACCATAGGAATAGCCTCAAGAATTTCTTCTTGAGGAGTCACATCTTCATTTTCTTCACAATCCTCATTAAGTTTAGGTTTGTCACTAAGTGACTCATTAAACTTAACATGGATTGATTCTTCCACCTTTTGACTCCTTTTGTTGAAAACACGAAATGCCTTACTATTTAAGGCATAACCTAAAAAGATACTTCATCCGCTTTGAGGTCAAGTTTGTCCAAAGTGTCCTTGGTATTAAGTATGAAACACTTGCAACCAAACACTTTGAAATACCCAATGTTGGAAACTCTACCATTCCAAAGCTCATAAGGTGCCACATTTAGGTATGGTCTCAAATATACACGATTGATCACATGGCAAGCGGCATTTACCGCCTCGGCCCAAAAATATTTGGGCAAACCAAACTCATTCAACATTGATTTACACA